>BPLR01002225.1:0-60014 GCA_021605095.1 Caerostris extrusa
ATTTGTTGTTGTAACTCAAAGCTTATGGCATTCGATCCTGATGAAACATTGCTTACGCAGTAAAGTTCTTGTTTTGGTTGCATTTCAAGAATACGATCCGCCATTAATGCCAGTTTCTCAATTTCTTCATCACTAACTAGTAAAATATTCCGCACGGAATCAGGCATTTTGTAGAAATAATGTTGTTAGCACCTTATCAGTAATTCCAGCAGTAGCCAGGTTTCTCATTTTTTTGTAAGAGTTGACTGGGTTTAAAGATCTCCCAAATCAATTCCTGTAAGTAGTCTCTGAAGACGCTTATTTTCGCTTTTCTTTAAAAGTATTCAGCAAACGTTCTTTAGCAGCGGTATATTTTGTTCTATTATCATCACTTATAATGTACCTCTAAACTTTCAACAAATTTCGGTTCTAATTATGAAACTAAGTAGTTGAATTTTGTATCCTCGGCTGTTATTCCACAAATTAAAAACTGTGCTTCAACTTGAAAGAACCATATTTCTGGTTTTCTGTCCAAAAAGGAGGTATTTTGACTTACCCGCGCTACTTCATCTTTTTTCGCCGATCCATTTGTTTCAGTCATTTTGTAAATAAATCACAGTTTGCAAACAATTCACGGGTCACCAAGTATGTGGCGGCTTTGTAAAAGGTTGCGTAGTGTTATTAAAATCCAGACGGCAAAATAAAAGACGATAATCAATTTTCACATTTACAATATCTTTTATTTAATTTCTAATGCCAACTACGTAACGCCCGTTCTGTTTTCACTCTAGCGGGAAAATTCCCTTTTTTAACAGTGAAAGTAGAAGTCGTTCAATTTGTATTCCATTTTCCATCAATAGGTGTCGCTACAAATGATTTCCTCCAGTGTTTTTTTTAAATTGCACACTAAAATTTTTATAAAATGTAAATATTTCAGTTTTTATTTTTGTATATTTACATGCATAAGCAGAGAATTTTTAAAACTTTTTCTAAAGCCAAATTACGGGGTCGGCATATATAGAGATAGATCCATTAGTCTCATAAATAAATGTAGCAAATTTCTGTTATCCGTGTACAAGTGATAAATCGTAAATATCTGTAATTAATTCACGTTATTATTTTTAAATTTAAATTTCTTAAGTTTGAAATGTTTTTAATGAAATGTGCTATTCATCTTAAAAAATTAATTGTTTCATTTTCGAAATTGTTTATATTGCTGCTTTGTTACGTCATTACCAAAATGAAAATCTGATGATAGCGAAATGTGCCTGCCTAACGGACATGTACCAAAACGTACACCAGAAATACTAATAGAAAACTGTAAATAATTAGCACATAAAAAAATAAATAAAATAAAATTATTTAATTCTTCTAACTTATTTTTTGAGTGTTTCGAATGCAACCTTTATGAAAAAAAAAATCATTGCTCTTTCAAGATCTACTTCCGAATTCGTTAAGATAGGGTTACCAGTCTTATTATTATCGTCGTTGGTGCCTGGCGCTTAACTTTGATTGAATTATGCCTTTGCCAAATTTTCGCCCTTATGGCGTCATGTTTGAACGTTACAGGATTTTTTTTTTTTTTTTTTATTTTATTATTTCGGCTTATATACAAGTGTTGAACTTTCGTACATTTTTGACAAAAAAAAAACCATACTCTCTTTCTTTTTACACGGATTGGCTCATATAAGGTAATTTTTAAATGGACATTTTCTTTAAAAGGAATATCTATATCAGTCAAGAAATAATAATGTAGAACTTTATGACATTTATTTTAAAGTCGTTCATTCAGGGGAGGGAGGGGCGGGTTGGAATTTTTAAATTTTCTTTCGATTTTCACTCGAGATTTAAAGAAATGTGTTTGAATATGTGCTTGTTAAAGATTTTTCCTGCATTTGAATATTGTCAGATAACGAAAAAAAAAATTCATGAATAAATAGAATAAACTGTAAAATTTTCTCATTTGCTTTTGCAATAAAAATTTGTGGAAACTCTAATATTGTTTATTTTTAAAATTTTTAATATAGGTTTGTTGATTAATTTAAGATGACATGAGTAATGTGACAAACTGTAAATTAAAAATATATTTTAAAACAAAGTATTAAATAACATCTTTTTAGGTTGTTTTTTTAATACCTGTCAATTGACAAGATTTCAATATTATGATTAATCTGCATTTCCTAAAATCAAAAATGTGTTTTCAATATGTATAATATATTAGACATTCTATTGCACATAAACATGGAATCATGTAGTTAAAAATGTCATTCAGTATTTTTTTAACCAGACTTTCAAATGTTATTCAAGGAAAGTCATTATTGAGTTATGATGCATGTATGAAAAAGAGAAGAAACAAACAATGAAGAAAATTTATGATAAAAATTTATTTCTTGTATAAATATGATAAAATTAAATGAATTTTCAATTTTACTACAATTTTATCTCTTCAGTTCACCAAATAAATTTGAAGGCTCTTTATTTGAAATAACACAGAATAATAATACGGAAAAATATTATTAGCAGATTACAATGGTGGCCACCACAGTATTTAGAAATAACTTGCACTTCATTGAAAAATATTTGAATTCTATGGATTGATTTTTTTTTTAAACATTTTTTTTTCTGATGTACTAGTACCACAATGATAAGACTTTAATATGTGGTGGGAATGCAGTTTGAGACTTGAAAGAACTTGTTTTTGTCCCTTTCGGTTTTTACTGAGAACTAAATATTCTATAAAGTTCAGAATTCTATTCATGTCTGACATCATTACGTTCACTTTAGAATAATTTTTGTGTCAATTTTTTTTGCTTTACTCTTGCATATTTTAAAATTAATTATTTTTGTAGTTCATGATTTCATAATGGATTGCATAAAAAAAGGTTATGATTTCTTTAATTGCTTTGATACTTCAAAATCGAAGAAGAGGGTGGAGCCGTCCAATTTACAAAAAAAAAAAATCCTTATTATGATTGTATCTCAGTATTTTAATACTTTTATTTTATTCTTAAATGTAGACCAAATATTTTCTAATTGCAAAAATTAATTTCCCAAAGAAAATTAATTATTCATGAATATTTTTGACATCCATGTTATTTAGTATACTTTTTTCTCCTGATAATTTAACTTCCATTTTCTGAACTTTCATCCACATATTTATGTCTTGAAAAGTTGATTTCTATTAAGTAGACAAAATTCAGGATTAAAAATTTTTCTTGATTATTATTATTATTTGAATATTTGTATGTTATTTAGTATGCTTGCTTTTCATGAAAATGCTTTTTTATTCTTTTTATTTTATTTTTGTATTGTATTATTTTCTATTATTATGCATACAACAGTATTTTAATATAAAATATTTTACATGATTAAATTCTATGAAAACACACATTATAAAATATTTTTAAGGAACGGAATGTTATTTCTCTTAAATAAACAGTATTAAGTAATTAATTTTTCTATGCTCATCTGTTTTCTTTCTTAAAGTTATCATTTTTATATATGGCATATAAACGAGCACTTGCAAGTTTCGATCTTATTTTTGTGTTAAAAGTATGCGTTATACACCGTAATATATAGTAATAAAAAGTGAAAAGAATTCACTAGCAGGGCATATCAGATAGATAAAAAAAAAATGACAGACAAATTAATTTCTCATAATGAAATAATGGGAAACATTTTTTCAATTTAAAATTCCTGAACTATAATAGAAAGGAAAACAATACAGTTTTTTTTTTGTCACATTAATAATCAACATATACAACAAGAGAATTGTTTTAAATTACAAATATTACATTTTTTTATGAAACATTGATGCATTATGAGTGCAAGTTAGAAAATGAAAAACTTTTTTTCTTCTCAGTGTGGCTCTTACTGGATATCAACAAATTTGGCCTTGTTTTTCGGGAGATTTTCCGATTCTACATCAAAAAAATGTTTTTATATAACTTTATTTGAAGAAAATGCACAAATACAAAAGCATAAGTAAATTGTTTGTTTCAGAAGGAAAAAATCGATGCTTTCGATTATCATAGTGACGATATACAAAGTGTCCCAACACAAAGTTTATAAACATCTAGGAAGGATAGCGTACATAGTAATACAGAATCGGAAATGCTTTCTTGGCGCAATAGTATACAAAATTAAAAGACACGACTCAAAGAAATTCCATCTTTTTCAAATTTTTTCCAAATTGGACTTTTTACTAATAGAACTATTTACAATTCTTAAGTTTTGGTTAAAAAACTTCTAAATGATACTTTTTTTTTTTTTTTGAAAAATAAAACTGTCTTTTAAAATGAGAAGACACAAAAAATAATAATAGTTAAAAAAATCTTTAGAAACTTTCAAGCAGTTTTCAAAATAACTATACTGTTATTGGAACAGTCAGAAACGATTATAAAAGAAAATAAATAAAATTTTCGATTTGAAATAATTGATTCAATACGTCATAAATTAGTAAAATTTAATAACTTATGTTATGAATTTACTAAACTGAAAGCATTTTAACATCAACTTAAACACATTAAATAAAGTTTTACTTTTCAACAAAGCAAAATTAAGATTTGGTTCATTACTTCACTAATTATATGAATGTCTCTGAGAATGATTAATAACACAAATCCTTTAATTGAAATTCAGAAATTGAATTCATAAACAAAATATTACCTTCAAGACTAGAAAACTTCACTTTTAGGGGATAGTAGACACAGGCAGAACTCTTAATATTTTCAAAAGAATAGAATAACCTTGTAAAATAAATCTTATCACATGCTAAAAGGGCTTTTTAATAAATATTTTAAAGTAATTAAATTTGTAAAAGTGATTAATGTAAAGAAAAGTGAACTTCTTGTGTGAAAAAGAACACTCCAAGTTCATTCTTGTCTTTTGAACTGTACCTAACCCTAATTCTGATACCATGTGATTAATCTTAAGAGCATTACATCTAGAACTGTTTCAACGAAACAACGTTTTTCACGTAACTGATGAATAATTATGAAACATTTCTCTGCTCTAAATTCGTAATGAGAACGGAGAAGTGTTTCATAATTAAATTAAAACTATGTATCATATTTTAATTACAAGGACAAGAGATTAATCCCAGCTTAGTTACAACTTATTCGAAGAAAGACTTCCAAGAATAAAATAAATAAAAAACATGATCATTGGACGAGGAAAGATTTTACCTACCAAAATTTATGTCATCAACATTTCATGAAAGGAAAGGCAGAACTTACCACCTCCCTTTAATTATGCCCCTGTTGCAATACATGTTTACCCACACACTCCAATTTTCGTTAAAACCACTTATTTCAGACTCGCCCTTTACAATTAAAAAGAAACGCATGCATACAGAAAATTCTTACTCCTATGCACCTCCACATACAAGCTTATATAATCAAGTAAGCAAATAATTTTTTATTCTAGCATTTGAAGCACTGCTCACATACTTATGCTACATTTTGGTAACAGTAGTTATAAGTTAACTAACAAAATAGACTTGTTAAGGGCTTAGTAAAAAAAAAAAAAAAATTTGATAAATTTGGATTCAAATATTTAGATCTGGTTATTTATAACATAATAATGGTACTAATTTACTTTTAAGTCATATACAAATACTCAACAATACAGCATTTGGAAAAGTTCACAGAATTAATTTATTCAGAAGATATTTTTTTTTTCTATATTTTAATGACACACATATTATAATAATCATTAAAGTAAGGAGGCAAGGGATAAAAAAAATGTTAAAAAAAGTTTTTGTATTTAAGGATTTGAAAATTTGCCTTGCAAAGTTACTTATATTCTCAAATAATAAATATAAGAACTTATAAAATGTTTATTAAAAAATATTTTTTTATTAAGCATTATACAGTTAAAATAATAAATATCGGTTATTAAATGCAGTATTGAAAATATGAATAAAAGCATACTCAATTATTTTGTATTTTTAATCTAGAAAAAAAAAAAAAAAAGAAAATTTTATTTTCATTTCTTTTTGAAAGTTGTAAAACTAATAAAAATTCTAATATATAAATCAGAGCAATTTTTTAAGCCATCCTATAATACTACTTCTGATTTTTTTTTAATAAAATGTTATTTTTGTATTATGCACCATTTAAAACTTGTTTTATTTAAATAAAAAAATCCTCACTTCTTTTAAAATAATTCCAACAAATTTGTTAAACTAGATTCATTAAAGATGGAAGAAGTGGAATTTACAAGGCAATAAACTGAAATATATATTAACTTTTATTTTCAATATCCTGTTTTGCTGTACAATAACTGAAAAAAAAAAAAAAAACCCAACTATATTAAACCAATATACTATACGAATATATTTTATGACAATAATGTCTTTGATAATACAGTTTAGATTTTTTTATCTTACTACATAACATGTATAAAGCATTCTAAAATGGAAAATGCCTTTTGCTGTTTTATTTCTTGTAGTATTAATTTATAAGCACATGGCACCAGTACTTTTCTTTTGCCAGAGACAGAAAGTAATTACAATTAAAATTTTCTGTATACAACACTTTCTGTCTGATCTTCTGCATAACAAGTCTACAAATATAAAAGGTTCAGCCGAGGAAAAAAAAAATATTTCTTCCATTTTTATACAGCTTAGTGCTTTATTGAGAAATTAGTACATTCAGAATAGCAGACAATAAAAATATATTTTCTTTATTTACAAATTTTGTTTACAAAAATGATTATTTGTAACATTTTAGATAAAAGACGAAAAGTTTTTGTACTATAAAATTAATGATTAGAAATAAGTATAAAATTAAGATATTGAAATATTCAAACATTTAAATAATAAGAAATGCACAAAATCATAGAATTACATTTATCCCCTCCTGATTTCAGAGGGAAAGACTAAACAAAACAAGAGAATAATATTTAACAGTTAATAATTTAATATTAAAAGGGGTAAAAAAAAAATACTTAAAAAAGATTAATGTACAAAAAACATCACCCCAAATAAAAATGTTATTCAAGAGAACTTCCTCATTCATTGTAAACATTAAAAAAAAAAAAAAAGAAAAGAAATTTCATTCTTCTTACAAAGCTTTTATTTAAAAATACTTTTCATTAAAATTTCAAGGCACTTTCTGACAGTTATAAAATTATGTACTTAGTTTTAATAAAATTACTATTACTTTGACTATGACTTCAGAGAAAGTCTGGTATAAATATTGTACTAAATACACAAAATGAAAGGGATATTATCAGATCTTTGACTTTAAAAGAAAAATCTACATCATTCAATATATGGAATTTTTATATTGAGAAAATCACACGAGACTAAAAGAACAACATAGGGAGGAGGAAAAAAACCCACATTCATTTCATACAAAAATTTCACATGTTTCCTAGTCATATCTATCTATTTATATAAAATCAAAATAATAAAATTTGCATTAAAAATCAACCTTTTCTGAAATAATTTTGATTGAAAATAATATACCATACAAAAATATATTTAAATAATTATCATAACATTAGACATACACAAATCTTAGTGGAAAAAGAAATACAAATTTTAGTTTCAATAAATTGATTTTTAGAAACTTAGAATAAGATTTTAGCTATATTTGCCTTAAGTATAAAAACAATTTTATATGGTTGGCATTCATTGAAATTTATAATTGAATTAAAGCTTAAATAAAATAATGCGCATCAATTTTAAAGTAGGATAAAAAATTAATAATTTTTATTTGAAATGCTCTAAGAATTTGACAATTTATTGCACAGTAATTTTGCATTTAATTCATTAGTTCTTGATCCAGGTACCTCAGATTTTGCTATAGTGTTACTGTGTTCTTGAATTGTATAGAACAACAACACAATGGATTCTTTTATTTATTCTAAATACAGTAGTTGTAATGAACAACTACTGTATTTAGAATTGAAATGATCAATTATGGAAAACTCTAAATGATCAGCAATTCTAACTTAATCATAAAAAAAAAAAAAACTTTTGGGTATGTTAGGGAATATTTAATATTTTATGTACATTCCACAACGAAAAATACTAACAATTGCTGCACTTAATGAATAGCTATATATAACCACATATTTTTACAATAATAATAAAAAAAAATCATATGCTTTTTTCCTTCCCGAACAATTTATATTTATAAGGCAAAAATACCATTTAATTTTATTGTTTTATGAAGAAATTAAATTAATTTACACTTACAACTACTGAAATGTTTTTACAATTGTGTGTAGTTATAGCAGAAGAATGTTTGGCACTACAAAGTTAGCTGATAAAATGCTTTTACAGTAGAATATTATTTAAATCCGGGTATATACAACCTAAAGTTTTAAGAATGAAAATAAACATAAACACTGTTGACAGGAATGCAACCATTTTTCTATCCAATAAATATTTTTTCTGTCTAAGTTTAGAACAAAATTTGAAAGACATTCATCAGTTGTGAAAAAGAACAAATGAAAATGATATTTTTTTTCTTACTATTTACAAGATGAAATGATTTACTAACTCAATCAGCAAAACAATCATGCCATGAAACACATGAAAATAACAAAAGTTCATTTTTAAACAATTCATATATTCATTTCTCAATATCCATTACAGATTATAAAGCATGTGTCAAATTCAAATGACTTTTGGACAGTAATGAAGGCAATTTTCAGTAATTTATTATGCTTGCCTGTACTGTGGGGTACACTGTGGTAAAAAACATTTACCCATCAAAATAATCACAAGCATTACCACAAAATTCCCATTAGTTGGTATGCATACTCATATCTCTAGCAGTAATTTATAATGTTCTTGAGCAATGCAGGAATTTTTTCCAAAAAAATGTAGTTTTTATTAAAATAGGGTTAATTTAAAGATTATTCAAGACTTAATGCTATTATTATAAATGTTGAAATTATTGCAGATAAAATATAATATTATTTTTTTTTTTAAAAATACATGGTGTAGTTCATTATTTTGAAATGAACATATTATATGTGAAAACTTCATGAAATTTAATAACAAAAATCTTACACACCACTACTAAACATTCATTGAACTCTATACTTCTTTAAAGTAAAGATTTCACAAACTAATAACTTTTTTTTTAACAGTAAAGGAAAGTTTAATAATAGCACAATATTGATTTGTGCACATTATAGAATAAGATGAAATGTCATTTTATTAATTATTAAAAAATTGCATTTTTTCTTTTTTTTGAGAAATATGGCACTATTTTCCTCGATTTTGATGGAGGTATTTTACATGAGCATAGCTGGTAAAGTAATAAACAAAAATAGTTTCTTACAAATATCTTTTTTCTGCAATCCAGAGTTAATCAAAAATTTTTGGTTTTGCCACAGAGACTACAGTGAGTCTGTAATAGTAGGCATATCTGAAAATGAACACTTACTTCTTTTTATTAATGTAGGATAAAATTTATAACAACATACTAGAAGAACTAAGAACACAAGATTTTAATTTACATGAAAAATTAGTATTTCATTTAAACTTTTCATACTTGATTTTAAATTATGCATACTTTGACAAATTTTACATAAAATTGTTAACTGAATTAAATGGTCAGCTATATTTTTTCCAGTACTCCATCTTGGAAAATATTGCAGATAAATGTTTTCCACAATTAGTATTCACTGTTTTCTTCAGTGATGATTTCACTTGTTCAATGATTTTAAATTGGATATCTTCATCAAAATCAAACTGTTAGGGGGAAAAAAAAAAAAAAAAAATTAATGCTTAGAGTAACAAAACTGCAATTAAATTTTTTTTTCTTCTTAGCTATTTATTTATAAATATAATTTCAAGGTTGGAGTCATAGGTGGTAATTTCAATTCCTAATAAATTTGATTAATATATTTAATATCTGTATTTATATTCTCATTAATTTTGCTATTTCATTCAGTTCTAATTTTTTTTTATCCAATCAAATAAATCATTAAATAATGCTTTTATAAATACTCGATCAATATTAATGGAAATGTTTTTAACAGTATAACAGGAATGTTCAGCATTTCACAAAATGAACAAATTTTCGAAAAACTAGAAGCAAATGTTAGAAATTATTATTTAAAAAAATGTTTTAAGACTTTTAAATAGTTAATTTAGTTCAGAATAAAATTGTTTTCTAAGACAGTTATAACAGAGATAAAACATAAATTTGATCAACTTGATATAATGGTATGAGAGAAAAATATAGCAGAAAACATTATTTACCTGAGACATAGCTTTATAAATAGCTTTAAATGCAGGCTGTTTGTTATTATGAAATACACCTCTATTACCATGAATGGCAGCTACTCCATTCTGTTCAGCAGTTTTACAAACACTGGAATACATACAATGATCAGGACGATAATTCCACTCACACGGAAGTACGTACAGTTTTTCTAAAAAACAATCAAAATTGTGGTATATAATACATAACACAACAATCAATAATTGTAATTTCCTAAAATGTAAAGGTTATATGATTGATATCATTAAAGAATTGAAAATACGATACAAAATCATTATTTAACTATACACAAACGTGAATGAACTTCAAATTACTATTGGAATCATGATAAACTGATAACATAATTTTCTTTTTTTCGAAAGTGATAAAAAAAATTAACTTTAAATACAAGTTTTTTAACAATGCAATAGTATTTGGATAATAATTTGATAACCCACTTTTATGACCCGAGGAAATTATTTGCTACTTACAGTAGCTATAAAATTTCTGAAAGCTTTTATGAATTCTTTAAAGATTTATCTTTGACTCTGCAAACAAATTTTTCTACAACTCTATAAACAATATTAAGTTAGTTTTAACAGTGAAATATTATGAGTTTTAATATTGATTCAATGTTTTAATGCAGAATATATATTTCTATGAAACAGCAAAACTGGCAACATTGGGCAATGAAAATTAGGGAGATTTTTTAATGAATAGATTTCATGCAAAAAAAAAGTAGGAATTTGGGAATAGAGAATTTTACAAAGTCAAATAGGGATTTTTCAAAATAAGCACATCTACTCTATTATTTACAAATAAACAAATTATAAAGTAAAAATAATTCAATTCAAAGTAAAAATGTGCTTTGGGACTTAACCATTTACCAGTAGCATTTCTCTGAATTAAGATTATTTAAAACAGGCAATTTTCTCAAATAAAATTCTTGATAAATAATTAAAATACATCTTTTATTATTTATAGTTCTTATTTTTTAATAAATTTATTTTTTAATAAATTAAATATATGAATAAGTTTACCAGAACTGCTATGCAATTTTTTAATATGGAACATGTAAATGCATAAAAATAAAACATGATAAAAGAGCCGTAACCATTTACCAGTAGCATTTCTCTGAATTAAGATTATTTAAAACAGGCAATTTTCTCAAATAAAATTCTTGATAAATAACTAAAATACATCTTTTATTATTTATAGTACTTATTTTTTTAATAAATTAAATATATGAATAAGTTTACCAGAACTGCTATGCTTTAATATGGAACATGTAAATGCATAAAAATAAACATGATAAAAGAGCGGTAATGCAGTTTATTTTTATCTGATAAAAAAATCACTCCAATCATATTTTTCTATCTAATCTAAAAATATCTAAATTAAAATTGGGTGCTAGACATTTTAAAGTTATAACTAAAATATTTATATACAATTAGGGAATTTGGAAGAAGGTGCCGAAATTTACGTCTCCCAAATAAATTAGGAAGATGCCATGTATAAAATAGTAATTGAATATTCAATATAATGCCCTTATATTTTTTTCCAGTAATATATAAATATATTACAGAAAAAACTTAAGTTAGCACCACATTTCCATTGCATTTTATGACTTAGCTCATAGATATTCTTAATCTGAGTATTTTCCTGATCTTTTTTTTTCTTTGTCTTTGCAGTTTTTAGTGTACAGTTGAGTATTTTTCTTTTATAATTGAAAACTATGTTAGATTTTTATAGTTACATACATAGATAAATGTGTGTCTGTGTGTGTTAAGTAATAAAATTCTTAAGTATTCCCTAAAATATCCTACAAGGATGGGTAAAAAAATCTATAGAAATTGCGTTTACTTTTACCAGTATGAAAATGGAAGATTATGTTTATTATATCTTGATCACCCCACACAATATTCAACTTATATTCTTTCATAATTGGAGAAAGATACTTTTCCCATTGAAATTTTCTCATTTTAGTAAGATTCATGAGCATTACACCAGAATTGACACCTGAAAATAAAGTTAATTTTTAAATATACTTAAAACTTTAAATAGTTAAAAAAAAAAAAAAAAAAAAAAAAAAAAAAACTGCCTGGTAGGTTGGATCAAAATCTCTTGCCACCGCTAAAGAGAAAGCTTGAGTCTTTTGCAAACATTATGCTAAAATTTCAAATTTTCGTCCTCAGCATAGAATTTAAAATGGTGAACTTATTCCGTAGGCACTTTCTAAGTTTTACTCCCTATTTAATAATCACTTCTCAGAATTAGAATTGTATGTGGGCTTGATTGGCTTTGTTAAGGGAAAGAGCCCAGGCTCTGATGACATTCTGCCAGAGTTTCTTGTTTACCTCAGGCCTTTGGCAAGGAACACCTTACAGAGACTTATAAACCTTACTTGGAAGAGTGGCCTACCGAGCACTTGAAGCAGAGGTGATCTTAATATTGAAGCTTAAAAAGGATCCACAATGCCTAAATAGTTATCGCCAATATCTTTGATGAGTGCAATACTTAAGTTAATTGAAAGACTGATTTCAAATCGTTTTTAATTTTGTGCTGGAGAAAAAGAAAGACTTTGAGTGTCAGGCTGGGTTTAGGGAAACATAGGAACACCTCTGAACAGATATTTTGAGATATGACACAAGAAATAAAAGATGGTTTTCAGAGAAAGCAGAACACTGTAGCGATTTTTGCAGACTTTAAAACAGCTTTTTGACACAGTCCGGAGGAAAAAGCTCATTGCATATGATATAGGGATAATATTTACGGATGGATTAAATCAGTCCAAAATCAGTGCTTTATATGTATTAAATACGATAATAGTACCTCTGGATATAGACGAATAAGGCAGTGCTTGTCGCAGGTATCAGTCTTATATCTGTTATATACCTCATGATAAATGACTTTGTGGACACTCTTTGCACGCATGAGCTTGAAGTTTAGACTTTGCTTTATGCAAATGATCTGGCAATTTGGACTATGGTAGAGACTTTGAGTGTATGGAAAACACATCAATCAGCTTTAATGTTTTTGGAAAGGTAGTCAGTCGAAAATGAGATGACAGTAAATTCAGACAAAACCACTTTGATATTTGAAATTCATTACAAAAACTAATTTATTGATGAATTTATAAGAAGAAAATATTATAAAATTATAATTAGAATCGAATGTTTTAAATTATTTTTTATTTAATGAATAGATAATAAAATAAATTTTATTTAATGTATAAATACATCCATTATTGAATTGGACAAATTTTAGTAATGGATATATTTATATTTTTTAATGACTAACAATTTTTCTTGATCCTTCTTGCAACTTCAAATATTTTGGAATTCTTAGCAATGAATATTTTTAATGGATTTCGTATAAAAATATGATTATTAAATTACTTAATAGAAAAATATATTAAATTTTTCTCTGAATTTTGTTTTGCCATGCTATTTTTACATTAAATATGTTATTTAATTAAAATACGAATTATTTTAAATAAATGGTAAAAGAAATAAAAGATTCTTTTAAAATTTAAAAGTATCAAATGATATACAAGTTTTGATTGAGTAAGAAAAAAAGTGCTTATATGTTTACAATAAGTTATTTCTATTTGTATAAGTAATAATGGTGTTTTTTAGCTTTTAAAATTAAATCTAAAATTATATGTATCCAATTTTAGAAAAAAATACACAATGTAGCACAATATCTCATGCATACGGAGAATGAACACTAATTACATACAGATAAATAATGGATAAATGTCATAAATATGTTTTTAAATATTATTTAACAAATCTTATTTTTTGAATTTTAATATTTCTAGATATAATATAGTTGTAGATTTTCTATAGAAAAGAAATGTGCTCAAGAAATTCAGTTCAAGTAATAAATGGGAAATAAAGAATTGCTGCAATACTTCAATTAAAAGATTACAGATAATTCAGCAACTACTCAGCAAATTCATCATTGACAGAAAGGGTGAATAATTAACTGACATATCAATAGATTCAACATTAATACATATATATTAAAAATATATAAATATAAAATTTAATAAATATAATATATATTATATGGTTAAAAAATTATTCAGAATACCTTGAAATATTTAAAAAAGGAATAAAAATTTGAATGCCATTCATCAAAACTTGTGAGAAAATTTTTCATTTTGTAGAGATATTGAAACAAACATAAAATGACAACTGACTGAATACTTAATAAAAAAATGCATATTCCAATAATACAAATAGAACCGCTTTTTAATTATGCTAAGTGGAAAAGTAATAGACAAAAGTGTCTTTTTTTAAAAAGATTTTTGTATAAATATTAGTTTTTGCTCTAGTCTGCAGGAAATCCAAAATTTTCATTATTTTCCATAATAGTTGACATCTCTAGTATTTTTACAGACATTTTGCTACAGTACATTTGCTACTAGAATTATGAAATAAAATCTTTTAATAAACCATGCTTATGCTTTATAAAAATTTTAAATTCTTCTACTTTAAACAAATTTTAAACTTAAGTCATGGACACTTTATGTTTAACAAAATGTTTTCAAACATAAAAACTATTAGGAGATAAATATTTGAAATACCCAACAATTTTTGAATACTAAGAAAACTAATGGGATGCGGTTAAAAATAATTGGGGTCATAATATATATATTGATAGAGAGATTTATTGATACTATTTCTTTTTTATATAATAGGGAATATATATATATATATATACTTTATAAGTATATATATTTTTATGATTAACTTACCCAGTGGTTCATAATAAGGATGTCTCGCAAATCTGTTATACCAACCAGTAGCAAAGTCTTCATGTTCAGGAGATAATGCTGCTATATGACTATCATTCATTTTATAGAAATAATGCCACAAATCTTCAACTGGTTGCATGAATAAAACATCAGTATCTATATACATCAATGAATCAATATGATATAGAAGGGACTATAAGGAAAAAAAAAAAAAATGATTTGGTTATTTCATTTATTGAACTATGCTCAGCTATAAGTTAATTTTAAATTTTACAAGAAAGAAACAGGACTCTTTTAATATTTAAAACTAATATTTTTCTTTAATTTTTATTATTGCTATTTCTTACAAATAAAATCCTAATTGAAGTCTTTAATAAATAATCACGTTTAATTTCTTAAAAGCACTGAAGAAGTTTTTACTTTAAACAAAATTTAAAGAGTAGTCTAATACTCCCTTTGTAAGGAGTGGAATGGTTTTCAATATTCATAAAATATTTTTATGAATATTGAAAACCATTCCACTCCTTACAAAGGAGTATTAGACTACTCTTAAATATTTTTTAAAAGAAAAACTATTATGAACAGAATGATAGAAAAAAATTGGTACATTCCAAATAACTTTTAAAAATTCAAAAAAAATAATTTAGCATCTACGAATCTTTTTATTTATCTAGAAAAAAAAACAAAGAATGGTTTAATTTTTTTCCCCCTATTTAGAAAAAGAAAAAGTACAAGTATTTTGTTAATAAATTAGAGATGAAATAAATAAATTAATGAATAAAAGATATGCTAAATTATTTTATAAAAAATTAAGATTGTTATCATATACATTATTAACATAAATTGAAATGCATCTTATATTCAAAGAATCTTACCGGTAAAAACAACCTTTGACAGGCACAAAGTTTAAAAAGTTTTTTCCATTCATCACCTTCAGTACCATTTGGAAAACTGATCGGATGAATTTCAAAAGACAAACGATTTAAAATACTCTCAGACCACTGTAAAATCTGCAATTTAGAGAAATAATGATTTTTGATGTAAAAGACATTAAAATTAATCAAATTTTTTTTGCTTGCTTTTATTTTTACAAAAATAAAGAATTTTAGAAGCACACACATGAAGTTTTAGCAAACATGAAGTAAATTTAAACTAAAAACAAAAAAGCATATTAAATCTTTTGAAAAGAATAAAATATATTTAAATTAATTCTAGAAAAATATAAGAATTAATTCTTAGCTAAAAACAAAAAATAAATGAAAGCTATATTTTAATAAATACTTCTTTCTTAAAGAACATAATGTATGCAAATAAAAATCTACCCTGAAAATGATGTTCTATTACTATATAAAATCTTCTATGACACACATACACTAGTATATAGATATATTTATATAAATACATACCCGATTTTTTAAATTTTCTTGATTGTTTTCATCAGCTACAAGAATAAAATGAAGATTTTGTTTTGAAAAATTTGAGCAGATTTCAAGGTAACAAGTGTTTGATTTAATCGCTCCCCACACAAAACTGCAGCAATTTTGATTTCTTCAGTCCCATTTCCAAATCTATACAAGAATATACATACATTTGTATTTAAATTATTAAAGCATCTTGACAGAGCTATTGAAGAAAACATAACAGGTTTTATCTGCAAATTTCTTATTAACATTTAAATAATTACTAAATACTTATATCAATTTTAAATAAATACAATTTAAGTATCAAATGAAAGCAAAACATGTCAGATATTCTGCATACAAGAGGAGATTAAGAATACCGAACATTGGTAATGAAATTGTTAACAGACGGATACATAATGAAAATAAAGAGCAAATATTTTAAACATTGAAAAAGATTTAAAGAAATTTTTTAAGTATCTTTAACAACTTAATTATTAATGATATTTATTTAGTTGAAATTAGCTAAATGAAATAAATACTACTAATAAAAAATTAATTAACAGCCTTTTATTTAAACATAATATTCACATATAAAAACTCCTAAATTTATAAACAAACCTAGGATATTATTTGTGATGATTAATTTAATTAATTGCAAATTTCCATTTTTTTATACTTACACACCATAAAAACTACTTACTTTTTTGTTCTAGAAAACATAGGTAAAAGGAAATACATTACAAACAGGAAGGAATTGGAATATGTTCTTAACATTTGAGTAGTTATAGAATAGATTTATTATTATTATTATTATTAAGCAATGCATTTAAGACATAAATACATTCATACATAACATTAATTAGTTTAAAAATTATGTCTAATAAGGTAAAATCGAAATAAAATTAAAATTTCTTATAGGTAAAGAAATAAAGAGAAAAAGCATGATTTGACTCACTATCAATCTCATCGAATGAATGAAATACAGAATAACATCAGTGGAACTCTTTCAACGATATCAGTAAATCCAACACAGAGCTTATTAATAAAAATAATATAATATTGTGACAACTAGGAGATTTGAAACAAGTCTTTTTAGTGTTGAAAATGGGAACAAGTTTGCATTTGAAAATACAAGAAACTCAGTGTTAATTAGAAAAAAAAAAAGAATTAAAAAAAAAATATGAATAAAGAAATATTTCTAAAAATTTTTAATATAATGTAAAAAAAAATAAAAGTATATTGCTAAATATAATAGCTCAGTATTTATGAAATTTAAAGTTAAACTGAATATCTTCGAATAATCTCTCTCTAAATTTTTTAAAGTTTGTGTGTGTCCACCTATGCATGGCTACAATTTTTCCAAAATTAACAAGGATACTGCTAATACAAAGCTTAGATCAACTGAAAAAAATTTTTGACACTAGATCAATATTTGTTAAAAAATTATTCAATTTGAGATAAATTAGCTTTTATGCCAATTTGGCAACTTTTCGAGGTTTAATTTTTTTAGGTTGATGTTATTTTTTAAACTGCTGTACTGTCGAATTTTTGGATTCTTCTTCTGACTGGAATTTTCTACTCACCAGTCGCCAGATATTTGAAATTTGATACTAATACAGTGCCAAGCCTGTCTCAGTATGATGCTGGGAGAAACAGTTAACTGAACTTCACATTGGTTTTTATTGTTAAATTTGCAATGCCGCCTATGAAAAAGAAAGCTATTCAATAAGACCAAAATTGACTCTAAATGAATGAAACGAAGAGCAATATGTATATCTGTAGAAAATCTGGAGATGCCAGAAAATTGGAATGAATTTAACAGGTCAAAAATAGTTAATACTAGAGCTAAAGAAAGAGAAGATGATGCCTTAAACAAATGTAAATCTAAATAAAAGGGTTAATAAGCTTTATTTTTTTTTTGAAGCATGCAATGCTATGTTATATGTGCTAGTTTTCATAAGATTTTTTAAAGAAATTTGTTCTTTTTTTTTTTTCCCTCATTAAAAATAATTTTCGTCCTCCTAAATTGTGCCAATAAACTTCTCATTTAATGATTAGTAAGAGAAATGGGTACTTACGTATTAACGGTACCTTGGCGGTTTTTAAGTGTCGCCAATCTAACAGCTACTAAGGTTACCAAACCAATAGAATAGATTGGTGCCACTTAAAACTGCCAAATCTGTAGCTGCGGTTGGCGCGTGTGCTCTTTATTGGCGCAACTGTTGCCAAGGTACCGTTAATACGTAAGTGCCGAGAAATGTTAAAAAATAATTAGCTTGTATTAATTTACAAGTTTTCTTCAAGTCATGAATTTAATTAAATTTTTTTTTTTTATTCAGCTACAATGAAAAATATTTACTTGCTTTGAAAGAAATTTGAAAGAAAAATAACATATAGATGTCCGAGATAACTTCCCATATTCTTCTAAAATAGTTAGGGTATTAAACAGATTGATAAGATTTTTCAAAAATTTGTACATTTAAGTTTTGATAATTATAATTATAGGCAGTATTACTAATTTTTATAAAAGAATCTGATTTTCTTAAAATCTACATGATAAAAGATGTTCATCATATATAGCAAATTGTTTAATATATATATTCCCCCTGCTCTAAGAAATTAATCCCAGAAATTGTGGACACTGATATACGGGAATCCTACTGTAATTCATATTCTTTTAATAGTATAATCAATATATTGGAGCTATATTTTTATACATGCATTAATAATTCATTCATTGAGTATAAACCTTATATACAAAAAAAACTGAAAACATTCGACTTATTAGTGGATGAAGTATAATATGATTTCAAACTAGCAGTTTTTTGCAGAAAATTCTGTTGTATTTTAAATATACATATATTTGTCAGATTTAGATAAATGAAAATAAAAAAGATCCTTGTATTCTTTCTAAAGAGAAAGAACAAAACATGGAACATTATTTTCCCAGAATATGAAGATATCAGTAGAGATTAAGTAAAAAATATCTTGTTTGAACTTTCACCGCCAATGACAGAGCCTGTGGCATTAACACAGTCCTATACAACATTAAAATATAACATGAACTTGCATAATTATGATTTTTATTAAATATAATTATGTTTCACCATGATTAATTATTTCATTAACAAATTATTTTGTAAACATATGCTATTTTGTAAGTCAATTTTGTCACCATGTTATCTCCGATTTTTTAAAATTTAATCTTTATAATTGTAAATAAAGAGATTGTTATATTAAAAAAATGACTAATAAAGCATTTGAAATAAAACTTGTTAAACAATAAGATAAATTTATGATGAAAAAACGATAGTTTTGGAAAAAGAATACTAATATGACTTTTCTTCTTCTACAGTGTAATAAATTTATTTGAGGAAGAAATATTTAAATTATACAGAACAAAGTGAGGTAATAAAAATCTTATAAAAAAAATCAACATTTTATTTTAGTTAAAAAAAATAAATAAACATGGATGTCCCATGTTTTTGAAACAAACTTAAGTATAAATCATCATCAATTCAATTTAATAACTGAGTAACAAGATGTTATATAATAATAGACTCAAAATACAGCCACTCATTACACCATAGGTTGTTATAAAACCCATTAAGTTATTTTGTTTTAGATAATTTCATGTCTATAAATAAAGCACAAAAGGTTTTAGGAATGTGACACTGCCTACATTAAAATTACAAAACTGATATGCAATTAATTGATTTTACAGCATTAATTGAATGTAGATGTGAAGTTCTAGGGAAAAAATATTTCTTTTTTATGTAAGCAAAACTTAAGAGATTTTGTTTTTAATATTAAAATATGTAGATTTAATATAACATACACCCTTTTTTTATTTGAAATTTATTAATTAAAACAATATATTTATCATTCCAATCTCACACATTTTATTTTTTAATAACTAGAATTATAAATATAATTTTAGCCTCCATAAAAATGTCTTTAATGTAGTATTTTTATACAATAATTTTCACAATAAAACAAGGGGTAACTGAATTTTATACATATAGTTTAATTATGAAAACAAAGTAGAAGTTTTTACAGTAAAACATAATTTTAAAAACTATCAGAAATATTTTTAAAAACTAATAAAAAGTTTTGAAAAATCTTAAACAGAATTTAACTATGACGAAATGTTACCAAGAGTTAAAAAAATTTTTTTTCACATTACCTATAAACTTTTCCATCGTATTTTACAAATCTTTTAGGAAATGGATGTATTTTTATTTTATTCACAACAGTTACATTTCGTTGCCTGCTGATAATCGTCTCTTCATTGGAATCCTTTATAGAAGACTGGGGCATCACAATTTGAGATTCGTGTTTATTTGCTACATAGTACAAAATAAGTGTAGAAGCAATTAAAAATAAAAGTATAAGTCTGACATAGAATTTTTTATGATGGTGCATAAGCATAATTTTTCATGAAAAAATATTCATGAACAAAGACATGGTGTTCAAATTATAATCTGCTTCTCAAACAAATTCGGCAAAATTCTTAGTAATATGTCAAATTTGCGGTTATTTTTTATCGCAAAATAAACAGTATTGAAGAAGTTAAAGTTGCAGTAGGGATGCGAATATTTTTTTCTTTTGTTTTAGCCAACTGAAACGGTAAGTGGTTAAGAGATTTATTAAAATATTTAAAGCAACAAAACATAGTTTTTATGCTATTGTAAATTATAATGAATATGATATCAAATTTCGTAGAAAATGTTTTGAATACCCCAAGAGGTATTCAAATTAAAAATTTGAGGAAAAATATCTGCTTATTTTTCTCCATTGATCAACTATGCGTACATGTTTCTTGTCTCTATTTGAAAATGAAAATGTTAATAACGACAAACTGAAAACTACTTTAATTTTAGATATTTTTAATTATTGTTTTTAAAATTTTCCTTTAAATTAACGTGAAATAGTATTAATTATTTTGAAAACATTGTTGTTGAATTTTGGGAGCGACGTAGAGAAAAGTATTAGTTCGAGAAGTTTAAAGTCTTTAGCGAAGTCTTTAAGAGGACTAGATGTAGCTGTGTTGTATTTTTTATTGTGTTTCATTGTTAAGGAGAACGTTTGCATAGGAAATATTGGAACGAATATAGTTAGAGTTAAATTTTTTTTTGTTCGAATGCTATTATTTGAAGTATTTAGAGTAATTTTAGAAAAGCTTAGACAGCCTCTATAGGAAGTCAGGTGGGCAAGTTGTGCACGTTGGAGTATTAATTTAGAAGTGTGTGGACAATCTGGAGTGAGATGTGTACTGGGGTGTTTTATGAATCTAGGGCTGGTAGAAAAGCAACTGCGGTCAGTGGGCCACGACAAAACCTCTTCCTATGTAGAAGGTGTTGGCCACAATCTGCGCATCCCTTGTATTTTACAACAGCAAGTCACAGCACTTTAGTTTCCCCGAATTTTGGAAAAAATTCTTTCCGTAATTTATTGAGTTTTGTAAAGAAGAATTCTGATCACATTCCACTGTGATACTTCATTTTGGGAAATCACAAAATTTATGAAAATCAAATTCGTATTATTGTAATTATTTATTTATTATACAAATATTGAATTTTAATTCACGTTGTTTATTTTTTAAATACTAAATTACATTTGTTTTTAGCACACATGAATTGTTAGGTCACTAAAAATTATACCAATATCATTTAATTTTTAAAGTCTATTTAATGGTTTCGTTTGATAATAATTAAAATTTAATATAAATTATTACGTAAATTATACTATTAAACCTCAGAATTTGAATTCATGTTTTTTTTTTATTAGGAATAAGTTAAGTGAAGGATGTTGAACAGTTTAGCTTTCTTGGTTTGCATATGGCTGTCTTGGGTGGCATAAAATATTTATTGTTTCCATGGAAAATTTTAAAAACCATAAATAAATTAAATAATGTAAATTTTAGGATATTCATCATGATAACTAAGCAAAAGTGCACCAGTTTAAAAATATAAAATTTATTTTCTCTGAAAATTTTTTCAAAATTATTCAAAAAGTCAGGAATACTTAACCATTAAAATGAGAAATATTTTAGAAAATGGAAAAAAATATGAAATGTAGAAAGTTGTTTTAAGACATTTCTTATGCAGTTAATTAGGGACAGAAGGAATGTAAATTGCTGGCATTGCTGATTTTGTTTCTGAAAAATTAATTTATAACAGGTTCGAAATAATTGCTAGTCTTCAAAAGTTTTCAACATGTTCAACATACGTAACCAATTCTGCCTTTTGTTTTCCTCTCTATTGAAAAAGGCTGCTATTGAAAAGGTGCTTCTAAAAACTATGACATGAAGAAAGTGTGAACTGTGAAGCGATGGATATTGTTTATTGTAATATTATAAAATTCTAGTAAAGAAACATTATTAAATTACTAACTGATATGACATAGAATCGTCTGGTTTCAAAAGATACATAATTAACTCAGTTTGAGGAAAAAAAAAGTAAAATTTTCAACAAATTATATAATTTTGTCATTATTCATCATTTCATATTTTTAACTAACTATTGAAATGGTGTGCACAAAAAAATGTAATATCAAAATAAATAGAATAAATGAAAATCGTCATCATCATCAGTGGCGCAACAGTCCCATGGTGGGCCAAGACCGTCTGCTTGCTGGCAGATTTCGTGATAGGAGATGTTTTTTTTTTCTACGGGGTAGGGTTGTCAGTCCTACGCCGCCCATCGCTCTACAGTCATATTAGACTGGGACCCATGGTTTAAATTGAATTTCGAACCACTACAAACATCCATGGCACCATCGGGATTCCTCGAAACCTGTGGCACCGAGGGCCAGAGATCTAGTCACTCGGTCATCAGGCCCCTTAAATGGAAATAAAATATTATATATACATAATAAATTCAAGTGTGAAAACCATTTCATAAATAACGCACAGCAAATAAAGAATATTTTAAGTATGCATCTTGAATGTAACAGGAGTATGTTGAGAATGCGATGTTATATTTTATTCGTAATTGATTTACAGACAATTCTTGAACTAAATAATTTAAATTTATAATTTTATTTTTCGCACAGCACCGGAGAGGGATTGGTAGACAGCACGTTCGGTTTTGGAACTAGGGGAGCCGGGTTCGAAAATCGTTCAACGAAGCCGTACCGAAGTTTTATGTGTCAGTGGCATGATGCGTCAAACAAATTTTGAATGTCTGCCTGAGGAAGAGCATTCCATATTGTTTGTATGCGCACCCAAAGTTCGTCTGCAGAAGCAACAGGACGAGGATCACGAGCGAGACGCCGACCAACGAAATCCCACACATGTTCAATCGGCGACACATCCGGGGAATACGCAGGCCAAGGAAGAAGCTGTACCTGCCGCGTTACAAAGAAGGATTGAACAGTCGTAGCGATATGAGGGTGGGCATTGTCCTGTTGAAATACAGCGCCTGGCAAGCTTTGAAGGAAGGGAACAGCTTGGGGCTGTAGAACTTCACTGATGTATCGGTTGCTGTTCAGATTGCCCACAATTCTTAGCAATTGAGATCGTCCATGATATGCTATGGCACCCCAGACCATAACTCTGGGTGTTCGTCCACTGTGGCGTTCGATAATGCACTCCGGAAGGTGGCGTTCACCGGCATAGCGTCTGAGACGAATGCGGCCATCGTGGTACCACAAATTAAAGCGGGATTCGTCAGAAAAGCACGACATGCTGCCAATCAGCACGCCAGTCTCTATGCTGAGCGGCCCATTGTAGCCGCAGGCGGCGATGGTTTAGCGTGAGAGGGATCCTATATAAAGGAGTCCTTGCGCGCAGTCCACGCTGCAGCAGACATCTACGAATTGATGAAGCACACAATTAAACACCTGTAGCTATTGACCACTGTGCTGCCAATTGTCTAGAGGAAGCTGTACGGTCCGTCAGCGCCATGCGGTCCAGGTGTCTATCATCGCGAGCTGACGTCACATTTCGGGGTCCACTTCCGGATTTCCGAGTTGTCCGACACTCGTCCGTCCACTGCTTCCAAAGATGCATCACTGTGCTGCTGTTACGCTGCACACGAGCGGCTACTGCACGTTAAGACAATCCAGCTTCACGAAGGCCGACGATTCTTCCCCGTTCAAACTCTATAAGTTGTTTGATCTCGCTCTCTTTCGTCGAAGAGGCATAAGTAACGATTGAGCTAACGTTTACCACTAGCAGATAACCACCGATAACCATACACGCCTCGCTACAGCCGTCTATTTATTCGGATATATCCGCCGTTCAGAGGGCGCTGCTCAGCATACGCATGCGCTACGTATTTGAAATTCTAATCATTTGCATATCATGCGCTAATTTGCATTTCCTGAAAATTTCAGCTCACTCGCGTAAGTCCTTCATGGTGTTGCAATTTTCACAAACATGAGTTTAGATTTAAATAACGTTGAAAAGAACATTAATGAATATCGTAAAAACTATGGTTTAATGTGATTTTTTCCTTTGTGTATTTTATTAATACCACAAAAACTGAAATAGATGGATGAAAAGCATTTTTCTTTTAAGATATTAATTTAAAAATTAAACATTGATGGTTGCTTCAGGTCTGCGATTACTATAGTTCTACCAGCTGTTTTATGGAAAGGGTTTGAATAGCCGAGTGGCTAGCACTCTGTACCACAGGTTTCGGGTTGGAATTCCGGCGGTGCCATGGATTTTTGTAGTGGTTCGGAATCCACTTTAAGACATAGGTCCCGGTCTTGTATGACTGTTTAGCGTTGGGTGTAGATCTGACAACCCTATCCCGTAAAAAAAAACTCGTCTTGAAGTCTACCAGTAGGTAGATGGCCATTGGCCACACTGGGCTGTTGCGCAATGATGATGATGATTTTGTAGAAAAATAAACATCCAGTTTAAAGTCAGAAAGCGGGCGAATGGAAAATTGCTAGGAATGCTAGTCTGGTACACGCGGCACAAAGCCGTTTTAGAAGAAAGTTTGCATAAAATCAAAAGAAATATAAGATTACAAAAATTTAAATTATTAAAAATTTAACCTTTCCGACATTAACACTCTCCCTATCACACCGTTGCGTTTAAATCTGTTTCCTTGGCGGCGTTTTAGTTTTCCATGCAATAGCTGGTCTGACCGTAATCGTATACAAATCGGGGAATATATATATATAAATTTCTTTTTGAATTGAAATAAATAAAACTGTTATTAATATTTTACTCTAATAAATATTTTGGATGAAGATTATATTGAACAAATTTGTAATAATTATAATGTATAAAATAAAGTTATTCAAAATATGAGATCAAAGATTTTAAAGGAAATGCATAAAATTTTATAATTACACAGGTTTCGGGTTCGAGATCCGGCGGAGATATGGATGTTTGTAATGGTTCCGAATCCACTTTAAACCGTAGGTCCCGGTCTAACAGGATCGCAGAGCGGTGAGGGGGTATTGTTACTCCACGTCCGTAGTTTATCTTCAAGATACACGCACCTCCTGGGTAGTGCTAAGAGAATATCATCGGTGCAGCGCTTGCTTCAAGGCATCCAAGACAATTGTCTAAGTGTTTGCCAGCTGGATTGGAACAAAAAAAAATTTTATAATTAAGTAAAAATTTAATAAAGTAATATTCAATTTCAATAGATTTCGAAATTAGATTGTTACAATTTAAAAGAAGTAACACAAGTACTATATTCATCTTATGTAATAATACAAAAGAGATGTTTTATTTTTCGTAGTTAATCTGTTAGTAATATTGAATTCTACCCAGTTTGAGATACTTTTTAATAAATTTCATTTTGTAGTAAGAAGTTATTTCTTTATAAACTAACAGACAAATAATTAAAAAAGGTGAAAAAACAATTTTTCGTTAATTTTTAAAGCTAATATGCACTCAAGAGCCAAAACATTATGACCACCTGTCAATAACGAGTTGGCCCACCTTTGGCGCGCAACACAGCTTCAATCCGCCTTGGTATGGATGCCACAAGCCCTTGGTAGATGGTCGGAGACAGATTGTACCAGATGTTTAAGCAACGGTCACGCAAATCCGAGATATTGCGAATTGGTGGTCTTTGAACTCTGAGCTGCCGTCCCAGGACATCCCAAATGTGTTCTATCGGATTGATTTCCGGTGAGTTAGGCGGCCAGGACATTAACTGGAATTCAGCATCATGCTCCTGGAACCACTCCAACACAATTTTAGCCTTGTGACAAGGGGCGTTGTCCTGTTGGAACATTCCATTTCCAGCTGGAAAAACAGACGCCATGTAAGGGTGCAACTGGTCCGCAATGATGTTCAGATACCCTGTAGCATTCATGGTCTGCTCTACCACAACCACGGGTTCCAGAGACGCCCAAGAGAACGTCCTCCAAAGCATAATACCGCCACCACCGGCCTGTGTATCCTGAGGGAGATTCGCCTGAAAGACGGCGTATCCTGACACGGCCATCGGCGTGATGAATGACAAACCGTGATTCATCTGACCAGGCAACTCTCTCCCACTGATTCATGGACCAGTCACGATGTTCCCGGGCCCAGCGCAGGCGCAGTTGGCGATGACGCTTGGTCAGCAAAGGACGAGTGGGACGTGGCCCCATATCCAACAGTGTCCGCTGAACAGTGTGCTCCGATACTATTCTACTTGGCCCTGCATTGTATTGGGCTGTCAGCTGAGCCACTGTCTGGCTCCGGTTTTGCTTCACCATGCGAGACAGTCTCGGACGACCTTTTTCTTTGATATCGTATGGACGTCCAACACCATGTCGTCTACTGCTGGTTTCACCGGCACTCATCCACTTTGCATAAGTACTAACAACTGTAGATCGCGAACAACCCACGAGTCGTGCAGTTTTGGAAATACTTGTTCCGAGCCTTCGAGCCATTATACAATCTGCCCTCTATCAAAGACGCTTAGATCCGCAGCCTTTCCCATCACACACAGAAGTAAGTGAAAGAATGATTCTTCAGTCTCTCCAGCAGCAGTTAAATACCACTTCCACCTGATCACGTGCCTTCCACGTCATCCAGGCGAGTTCATTGCAAAATGTAGGGGTGGTCATAATGTTTTGGCCCTTGAGTGTAATTAACCGTTAATTTTAACATCTCTTAATTTTGCTTTTAGATTAAGTTATTTACATGAATACTACTCAATTGACTGTAATTTTGAATTCTTTTCTTCTTCACTGGAACAACAGCCCCATGGTCGGCTATGGCCGTTTCACTACTGGCAGATTTCAAGACAAAAGGTGTTTTCTTTTTACGGGGCAGGGTTGTTAGCCCTATGCCCAACAGTCATATTAGACCAGGACCTGCGATTTAAAGTTAATTTCGAACCACTACCAACAACCATGACCACTGCAGGACTCGAACCCGAAAGCTGCGGTCCCGAGCGCCAGTCACTCGACCAGCAAGTAATGCGCCGTTGTCCTGAGATACTACTGTATCCAAGAAATAAGACCAATTTTCAATTTAAAATTCCGAGGCTTATGGAATTTCAATTTCTTTTCTTTTTTAGGTTGCCCTTGACGCCAAAATATTCATTAGTGTTTGAGTTACGCTTAGCTTTGTGAGACGCTAAAACTGATTCCGGAGATTTTTAAAATGTCTGAATTAATTGAGCAAAGAACTTGCATTCAATTTTGTTTGCGGAAACGTATAGAATGTTGCAGAAGGCATTCAGTGAGCATTCCTATATCGGAAAGAAATGTTTAGAAGTGGTATAAACAGTTCAAAGAAGGCAGAGAACGCGTTGAAGAGGAAGAACCCTCTTGTGGACTCTCAACCGACGAAGGTCACGTCCAAAAATTAAAGATTTGGTACTTGCAAACCGTCGATTTACAATTAGAGACCTTGCTGATGATGTTGGAATTTCAAAAGGATCGGTCAATTCTATTTTGGGCCTCAAACGCGTCACATCTCTATTGGTACCGAAAACACTGAATGCGCCAGCTCACACTGCATTGATTACTCGAGACCTTTTCGCCAAAAATGAAATCCATATCTTTCCACAACCGCCGTATTCACACCGTGCGACTTCTGGCTATTCCCTAAACTCAAAATTCTACTCCGTGGACACCGTTTTCAGTCGATTGAAGAGATTCAATGTGAATCGCTTCGCGCTTTGAAGGCTATCCCAACCGATGACTTTTTAGCATGCATTGAGGATTGGAAAAAAAGTTGGCATAGTGCATTGTGTCCGGAGGGGATTACTTTGAAGGCGATGAAATAAATTTGGAAGAATAAATAAAGAGTTTTTGACAAAAAAAAATAATTGGTCTTACTTTTTGGGCACAGTTAGTACTATTATCGAGTAATGTACCAAAAATCCAGCCCACTACGGAACGTCTCTCAGATGTAAGGCTTTTCGGATCGTCTTTCGATGTCCCACAATTTTGAACTTTAATATTATGATTTTTTTTTTTTTTTTTTTTTTTTTATCATTGCTTTCAAAATTCAAATCATAGTCAAAATATTTCTTTATAGATTTTTATTTTTGCCTGTCTTCTTACAACTGAGAGACGTTCTATAGAGGGTTGGATTTTTACTATTTTTCTGGATAATATTATTTCAGTATGACGGCGCGGTAACGAAAAAAAAAAAAAAAAAAAACGACCATAGGCTATACATTTGTTTTTTTCTAATGTACTAAAATCCTACCTTGAAAGATTTTTTATAGCACTATTCATTTTTTTTTTTATTATTTCCTTACTATTCATTTACTTGTAAAGTTTTATAAGTAATTTCTTTATATTAATTTATGTTTAGACCAGCATAATTTATTACAAAAATACGTTGTGTGGTTCTACAATAACTGCTCAAGCCAAGTAATTTTATAGCATAAAAATAAATCATTATAATAATGTTTTAAAAATTGACGTTATGAGGTTTTTATTTAAACAACCATCAGAAGATATACGTTCGTAGAACATAAATATTCAATGTTTATTATTACCATTAGCTTCGATGAATTAAATAACAAAAAATAATGAGCTGATCATGAGAAATTTTTGCAATAAAAAAAACGAACTATGCTTAGTATAATTGTATGTATAACGTTCATGTGAACATACTTTGGATATTTATTTATGCGAAAAATGAATTTCCAATGAAGCCATTATAATATGACTAATTCGTGGAATTCGAAGAGAGATGGGAAAAAATTTTCAGTTATTGCGAAATACATTCATCTGTTTGGACCAATAGGCTGCCCGGATTTATCAGAGGACTACCAGTTGAGAGGTAGAACTGGAACTATCGACTACCGAATCTAGCTTAACAACAAATTTTCAGATTTACGAAATTAATATTAATTATTGATTACCATCATTATGGCATCAAATTACAGCGAAATCGCTGGTTGTTCTTCAAGTCTATCTTCTGAGGAGGCACCGAGTGAAAAAGGAATTGAAACTAATAAGAGAATGGAGCAATATCGATGTGAAATTTGCAAATTCCCTGTACACCAGAAGATGTATTTCAGCGATCGTCGTTTCGGTTTACTTGAAAATTGCATGCATATGTTTTGTTTGTCATGCATTAGAAATCAACGAGCTAAACCAAAAGAAGTTCTTCAATTTAAAAAAAAATAAGGAATACGAAGAATCTTTGCCAACTCCAGTTATTTGCCCGATATGCCGAGCACCATCAATGTTCATCGTGTCAAGCACCAAGTGGATTGAAAACAAAGTTGAGAAAGCGTTGTATTTTGCAGAGTACAAGAAAAACACGCAAGAAATATTCTGTCCCTGGATACGATTTGGGCAAGGGAGATGCTTGTCTACGAAATGTGAAATTAGAGGAAACAACTTGAGGCGTTAGAGAAAGATGTAGTAAACTTTTTTTCTAATCCTAATACATTTGTAATCCTGATAATAATTTTAATTTAATTGTAATGATAATTTTTAAAATCCTAATTGATATTTTCATATGAAATGGTATATTTGTTATAGAATGCAAGGACTATTTTTAAGAAAGTGACATAGAAATTTTTAAATTGTTAAGACATATATATTATAAATAATTTTTCTAAGAAAGAGGATTTTTTTTTTTTTTTTTGATAATTTGAAGTTTTATTATATAAATTTTTTTTTTTCCATTATTTGAAATGTTTTCGTTTTTTATTATTATTCTCTAATTCTTTCTAAACAATATTAACGTTTCAAGCACATTAGAAAAAAGCTAATGCAATTGTATACAATCCTAATACAATTGTAATCCTGATAATAATTTTAATTTAATTGTAATAATAATTTTTAAAATCCTAATTGATATTTTCATATGAAATGGTATATTTGTTATAGAATATTATATAGAAATTTGTTTTTAATTATTTGAAATGTTTTCGTTTTTTATTATTCTCTAATTCTTTCTAAACAATATTAACGTTTCAAGCACATTAGAAAAAAGCTAATACAATTTTAATCCTATTACAATTGTTACAATTGTAATCCTGATAATAATTTTAATTTAATTGTAATAATAATTTTTAAAATCCTAATTGATATTTTCATATGAAATGGTATATTTGTTATAGAATACGAGGAATATTTTTAAGAAAGTGACATAGAAATTTTTAAATTGTTAAGAGATGTATTATAAAAAATTATTCTAAGGAAAGGGTTTTTTTTTTTTTTCGATTATTATTCGAAGTTATTATTATTTGAAGTTTCATTATTTTAAATTTTCTTTCATTATTTGAAATGTTTTTTTTTTTTTCATTATTTGTAATTTTTTTTTCATAATTTGTAGATTTTTTTTTTTCATAATTTGTAGAGCTTTTTTTTTTTCATAATTTGTAGAGCTTTTTTTTTCATAATTTGTAGAGCTTTTTTTTTCATAATTTGTAGTACTTTTTTTTCCATTATTTGTAGTGTTTTTTTTTTTTTTTTCCATAATTTGTAGTGTTTTTTTTTTTTTTTCCATAATTTGTCATATTTTTTTTTTTTCATAATTTGTAGTGTTTTTTTCATTACTTGTGGGGTTTTTTTTTTCCATTATTTGTAGTGCTTTTTTTCCATTATTTGTAGTGCTTTTTTTCATTATTTGTAGTGCTTTTTTTTCATTATTTGAAATGCATTGTATTATTATTTGAAATGTTTTCGTTTTTCATTATCATTCTCTAATTCTTTCTAAATATTATTAATGTTTCATTGTTAGAAAAATGCTTCTATAAAATCTTTTAAAAGTTATAACTTATTTCTATATTTCCTTTTGAAATACTACGGATAAGCAAATAAAAAGAAAAGTGCCTTTCTTTAAAAAAGCGGATAGCTCTTAAATTTTAATCAATCGAAAATGTTAAATAATAATAAATAATTATTTATAATTTAAATAATAAATAATAAAATAGCCTAAGAAAACCCTTTTATTGAACATATTCGTGATCTACCGAATTATTTATTACTATTTGTTTATCACTATAAACTGTTATTTTTAATTTATATTTTCTATAGGTCACAAAGGTAAATTGAAAATATGCTTTGAAATTGTAATATAACTTAATAGACATAAACTAGCAGAATATAAGAATTTTCATATTGAGTTAATTATTATGTTTATTTATTATATTGATTGTAAATAATTCTAAATACTTTTTCATCCTTTAATATGAAAATAAGTTATAAAAATAACTACTCGGGTAATTATTTTCGGAAGATAAATATGTGATTTATAATTAAACGAGTAAAAGTAAAAAACTTTTAAAAGTAAAAAGTAATTTTAAAATTTTGGTGAGTTTGAATATTTTAAAACAGCAATATTAAACATATGTCTCGAAATTTGCCAGTAGGCAGACGGCCTTTGCCCATTTGGGGCTGCTACATCAATGAAGAAGAAGCAGAAGAAACATTAATATAATTTAAAAATTACTTGGTATTATGATGATTTATATATATATGTTAAATATTATGCAGTGCTAAATTTGTGTTTTTCAAGAATAAGCATACTTGTATGAGTCATCTATTGACACGACATGAAAACACTTGTTGAAGTGCTTTAATATTTTATGTAATAACTACCAAGATGTAATAAACATGCAATGCACAAGTTCCTTTCTTTTCTTATTTTAATATATACATGACAAATTAAATAAAAAATTTCTTTACCAGTACATTGATAAAAATCAGATTTCTTTTTTTTAATTTGTCTTAAATTCATAACGACTTCATTCATTCTATTACAAATAAATAAATATTTTAACCAGCTTACTTATATCATTTGTACAAAGGAAGATACAGTAGCTGCTTCTATTTATTGCTCTTACAAGACCTTTAAGACGTCTGTTATATATTTAGATTTGTCTTGTTATCCCGAACATGGGCGATATACTAGATTTAAATAACGTTGGAAAAGAACACTATTGAATATCATAAATGTTATGGTTAAATGGGATTCTTCTTTTGTGTAATATAAAACAAGTAATATAAAAAAAAAAAATTAAATCAATTCCTACATAGGTCAACAAAGAAGAATTTTATTTCAGTTACTTTTTATTAAATAATTACAATTAATATAAATATGTATATACATGTGGCAGAATCTCAATATCAAGTGGCAAAATAAAAAGCAAATTTCCTTGCAATTTTCCATTTTCCTTTCTATATATGGTGTTGGAATTAAATTTAATTAATGAATTAATATTTGAAAAAACTGTATTAACATCAAGTGTCATCCACTACAAGTTTAAAAAAATGTATTTGAACTTGAGTGGATGAATAAAAGTATTTTATTAACGATTGAAAATTTGAACAAGATATATAAATATATATAGGGAGAGCGTGAACTAATAGTAGGAATTGAAAAAACTGAAATAGATGGATGAAAAGCATTTTTCTTTTAAGATATTAATTTAAAAATTAAACATTAATGGTTGCCTCAGGTGTAATATTAATATAGTTCTACCAGCTATTTCGTGGAAAGATCGGTTTAAAGGCAGAAACAGGAGAAAACATAAATTTTTAGAGATGCTAGTCTGACACACGCGGCATAAAGCAATTTTGAAAGAAAGTTAAATTGTTATTGCAAAAATTTTTTCATCTAATTTTTCTTTTGATGTTATGCAATTTAAAATTTTAACTATTAAAAATTTTAATTCTTTTTATTGTAATTAAGGCCCTTCCGATATTACCTTACATTTAGCTGCGATTAAATCCGTCTGACTTGACGGCTTTTTAATTTTCTATGCAATTCTTGTCTGACTATAGTTGTATTCAACTCGGGGAATATATATATATATATATATATTAGAATTGGCAAAAAAATTTAAAAATTCTTTCTTAACTGAAATAAACAAAATTGTTAATCATATTTTCTATAATTGTAAAGTTATTTAAAATATGAGATCAATGATCTATAAGATTTTAAAGAAAACGCATACAATGAATGTTATAATTAAGTAAAAATTTGATAAAGAACTATTCATTTTCAGTAGATTTGGAAATTAGGTTGTTACTATTTGAAAGGAGTAAGACAAGTACTACATTCAACTTATGCAATAATACAAAAGACACATTTTATTTATCGTAGTTAATCTGTTTGTAATATTACCCAGGTCTGAGATATTCTTTAAGAAATGTCATTTTGCAGTGAGACTGAAGCTGATGAAATAACAGCGAACACATTTGTAGTTTTATAATTATTTCATAAAAATCTTAAAACTGTACTGCCATGCTTTTTGCATATCATAAAAATTATTTCTTAATGAACTAGCAGATATAGGCAAAAAACGAAGAATGTAAAATATTTTATATTAATTACAAGAAATAATACACACATCGTTATATATGTATTAGAATTGGCAAAAAAAAAATTATTTTTTAACTGAAATAAATAAAATTATTAATCTATTTTACTCTTAAATAACTTGAATGAAGATTCTATTGAACAAATTTGTAATAATTGTAATGTATAAAATAAAGTTATTCAAAATATCTATAAGATTTCAGAGAAAATGCATACGATTTATGTTAGAATTAAGTACAACTTTGTTAAAGTACGCGGCACAAAACTATTTTGAAAGGAAGCTTAATTGTATTTGGAAAAAGGTTTTCATCTAATTTTTCTTTTGACGTTATGTAAATTATCAATAATTTAAAATAATCAATTTTTAAACAATTCTACCATTACTTTTAATGAACTTATGCATTTAAACTCAATTTAAACAAAAATGTACTCATACAACACTAATGAATTGTTTTTAAGTTACAATTATGATCAATATACAATTTTTTTTTTTATCAAACAACTAATTACGCTGTTAGCCTCAATGAACCATGAACTTCTCTAAAGTCTTTTCACGAAAACACATGTCTAAACTTACCTCATTAATTAATTAAAATATTTTCACAGATAAAAATAAAAAAAATTCTTCACATAAATCAATCTTACACGAAAACGATGATGTAATAAATAAGAACTTAAATCCTCCACTAAAAATTAATTTTTAATTCTAGTTGCTAAGAATTTTTAAAATGTTCTTATTTTAAAATTTGAAAATCCAAACTTTTTTAAACAAAACTGTCATTGCCTGTGAAGTAAAAAAAAATGAAACAAGTCTACCTCACAGCACCTGGGATCAGGAATTACTTCTACTGTGAGGGAAGCACTTTTCCAAGCGGGGACCTCCCGTCGGTTCTATTGTTTCCGAGAACTTGAAGAATTTCTCTTGCAGAGCTAGGTCGGTCCACTCGACAACTGCAAGTTGGCTTCACTCTGTCTTCAATAGGTTCCACTCGGTGACTACAAGTCAACTCTAGAAAGGTCTTTCAGTTGAGTCCAGTCAGTCAGACTTCTTCCTCGACACTTCTGTTGATGAATACTTCAGTTTCCAAACGAAGGGCTTTTCCAGTTCGTTGATTAAAATATGAGTCAAAAAGGAGGACCAGAATATTTCTTGAAAAAAAGTTCTGCTCACAGGTAGTCACATGCGCTTCCACCAATTAAATATATATAATGCTGTTACGTCTTGGCCTATACTAGACCTATAACTGCTTCAAAAACAGAGCCACTTTTAGGTTCAGGGGAACACTCTAATTTTTTATTTACAAGCATTATATATAACTGTAAGTTATTACGAATTATTATTTGCAAAAAAATGAAAAGTTAAATTTGATTCACAAGTGCAGTTCACTCTAACTACAAAGTTCTCGAGTCTATGACAAATCGAATCCATCCGACCCGAGGCAGATCTTAATTATCACACGGCGTCATACACGGACAGGCGGAATCTATAACAAACAGGCGGAATCTCTGGCCCTGTTCAATGACTTTCAGAAAAAGATAAAAACATCACTTCTTGTCGACTCGTCGCAGAGCTCTCTTCCCTTCTCCAAAAACCTCCCTTTTAGAAAATCCGTCAAGAAAGGGGTCAGCTTCCCTCATTTCTGTCCATGGTCTATCACCTGTCATGATGCAGCAATTCATCACGTAGTCCTTCTGTAATTGTTTCGACCCGTGAAGGTCGAACAGACAATCGCTAATTTCATGATGTATCATTATCCATGACATTGATTATCTACTGTCAGATTTGAGTTACAGGTTGTTCTCATTAGTACAAAACACTAATTGCATGAAATAAAAATATCCACTATACTGATTATCTGCTGTCAGATTTGAGTGATAGGTTATTATGTTCTTGTTAAAGAATATACATTCCTTAACAGAAGAACTTTAAGAATAACAACTTAACTTAAGAATATACATACTGTTCATTAAAGAATATACATGAACAGAAATGCTATATCTCTTCTCTTGATAAAAAGGAATATAATATGTATAACTTATTATTATCATTATTTCGATGTATTACGTAACGAAAATTAACAAGCTGATCATGAGAAATTTTCACTTTAAAAAGAAATGAATTCTGCTTAATATGACTGTATGTATAACTTCTATGTCGACATACTTTGGATATTTATTTCCGTCGAAAATAAATTTCCAAAGAAACTATTAAAATATGTTTAATTCATGCAATTCGAAGAAAGAGGTGAAAACAATTGTTATTGTAAAGTACATTGACCTGTTTTTACCAGAACATTACCGGACCATATAGATCCGGTGTATCCAGATCCATTGCCGGATTTATAAGGAAACTAACAGTTGAAATGTAAAACGCACTGTTTATAGGAAAACAGTTGAAAGGTACGACGCAAGCGCAGATAGAACTGGTACCGCATCTAGCTCAACTACACCATCTAGCTCGACTACCGCATCTAGCTCAACAGTAGATTATTTAGTAATTTGCCAAATAAATATTAATTATTTAAAAATTATCATTATTATGGCTTCAAATGATGGCGAAGACGCTGATTGTTCTTCAAGTCTATCTTCTGAGGAGGCTCTGAGCGAAAACGAAATCGAAATGGAGCAATATGGATGTGAAATTTGCAAAATGCCCGTTCGAAAGAAGTTGAATTTCCCCGATCGTCGTTTCGGTTTACTTTGAAAATTGCATGCATGTGTTTTGTTTGTCATGCATTAGGGAACATCGAGCAAATGCAGATGATATTGTATTTCTTCAAAAAGAATGATGAATGCGAACAATGTGTGCCAGCTCCAGTTTTTTGCTCGGTATGCGAAGTGCCATCAATGTGCATCGCTTCAAGCACTGTGTGGATTGAAGACGAAGTTGAGAAAGCGTTGTATTTTGAAGCGTATAAGAGAAGCGTGTCAAAAATATCTTGCCCCTGGATGCGGTTTGGGCAAGGGAAATGCTTGTCTTTGAAATGTGGAATTAAAGCGAACGATTGGAAGGAGAGAAGGAGGTAAAACTTTGTTTCTAATCCTAATACGATTGCAATCCTGATAATAATTTAAAAATAACCATAATTTTAAAAATTGATATTTTCATATGAAATGGTATATTTATTATAGAATAGGAGGAATATTTTTTTTATATTGTGTTAATTATTATATTTATTTATTATATTGATTCTAAATAATTCTTAAAACGTTTTTTTAACCTTTGGTATGAAAATAAGTTCTAAAAATAACTGATTATTTTCCAAAGATATATATGTGAATTAAAATTAAACGAGTAAAATTTTTAAAAAAAACTTTTAAGAGTAGAAAATTAATTTTAAAATTTTGCATATTATTCATAATATTCATACATATTATTCATAATTCTGGCATATTATTCATAATAATAAGTAATTTTTAAAATTAATTTGTTCCGAGGTTTATATTTTATTACACCAAAATTATATTCCTGTTTTTTAAAAAAATTAAGAATTAATTAAGCAATTTAAAAATATTTTAATTCTATAAATCTTTTCGGTATTACCAAAGAAAAGCAATTAAGCAAAATAAAAATGATATGCAAGGAAACAACGTTTAAATTTTAATAATTTGAAAATATATACATTCTTATAATCTAATAATTAATTTGTATAATCTAATTCGTTTATAATCTAATATTACGAATATTTTCTTGATCAGCACAATCCGTTTTTATTAATTTATTTTTTTCTATAATTCATAAAATTAATTTGAAAATTTACCGAGAAAATTTCATCTAATTAGCGTAAATTAATTTTCATGTATATACTACTAATACCACTTATAAATTGAACTGTCAATAATTATTAGTTATTTACTAAGAAACTGAAATATAAAAATATAAATTTCGATAAATTTTCGTCAAAAAAGTCAAATTGTTAAATTGTCAAAAAGTTAAATTGAAAAAATATGGCAAAACTTATAAGAGTATAGTAGTATTAAAACAAAATTCACAGAATTTAGTTTGGTTTTTCAGTATTGAAATAAAACTGGATTATTTTAGATATGTTTATATTATCATTTTTAACATGAACGAAATGTATTTGAATGTCATTAGAATGTAATCTATCTCTTCATAATAACAAAATGATTTTTATATTTGATGTTCAATATTTTATCATTTCAGGAAAATTGTTAAGAAAAACAGGAAGCTTGCTGCAAAGAAAGCAGATATTTGAAATGAATTGAATATATTTTTTTACTATTTCCAATTAAAAGAAACTAAATTAAATATCTGGGAATCAATTGGCAATTTTATATGAAAATAATTTGTGCTATTATTTTCGAAAAATTAATAAATATGCAATCAAAATGAAAAATGTATATTTTTATTGTTTTGTGTATTTATATTTGAATTAGAATACTTAATTTTTAAATTCGTGCAAGTTCTTACAGTGATCATAAAGCTGAAAAGGTGGAAGGGAATTTATCAACATTTTAAATAAGATTTATGAAATTGATTTCATTTATGTCACAATAATTATCTAAAATGGTTTTGAATTCATATTAATGTACAAATCTGTCAATATTCTTATTCATAATTACTCTTAGAAACATATTGTTTTTAGGATAAATTTAAACAAGCTCAAGCTAAATTCGTGCAAGTTCTTACAATGATCACGAAGCTGAAAAGGTGGAAGGGAATTTATCAACATTTTAAATAAGATTTATGAAATTGATTTCATTTATGTCACAATAATTATCTAAAATGGTTTTGAATTCATATTAATGAACAAATCTGTCAATATTCTTATTCATAATTACTCTTAGAAACATATTGTTTTTAGGATAAATTTAAACAAGCTCAAGCTAAATTCGTGCAAGTTCTTACAATGATCACGAAGCTGAAAAGGTGGAAGGAATTTATCAACATTTTAAATAAGATTTATGAAATTGATTTCATTTATGTCACAATAATTATCTAAAATGGTTTTGAATTCATATTAATGAACAAATCTGTCAATATTCTTATTCATAATTACTCTTAGAAACATATTGTTTTTTAGGATAAATTTAAACAAGCTCAAGCTAAATTCGTGCAAGTTCTTACAATGATCACGAAGCTGAAAAGGTGGAAGGGAATTTATCAACATTTTTAAATAAGATTTATGAAATTGATTAATTTATGTCACAATAATAACTTTCTAAAATGGTTTTGAATTCATATTAATGAACAAACCTGTCAATATCTTATTTATAGTCACTCTTAGAAACATATTTTTTTTTGAAGATAAATTTAAATGAAAAGCTATAATTAATCTATTATAACCTACATTAATCCGCACTTTTATTAATATTTCAAAATAAAAAAAAAAAAAGATTTCGATTTTATCAGACATTTCTTCTTTAATTCTTTATAGATTCTTAAGGAACTCGGAATGTTATAGAGTGGTTATATCCCATATTTCTTGAAAAAGTACTGAATAATTAATATTTTATTTTAATTAGTAATTAATAATAATAATTAACTATTATTTTTATTTAATTAAAAATAGGCTCCCATAGGAAAACACGAAAAAAATATGAGACTTGAATGTAATTCTCCGCTGTTTCTGGCGGCCTGATGGCCAATTGGCTAGCGCTCCGGCCGTTGGTACCGAAGGCTTCAGGTTCGAATCCTGATGGGGGCATGGATGTTTGTTGGCATTTTGGAATCTATGTTAAACTGTAGGTCCCGGTTTGTTCAGCCTAAAGTGGGCACAAGATGACCGTCGAGCGACAAATCAAACATCAAGTCGCTGATTCTGATTGTTTTTGATGCCATCTTTCTTTAGTTCAAGGTTTTTGTAGTTTGACTGGAATTCTTTTGATTTCAAATTGAAAATACATTTTTTAACCACTTCTAAATGACAACTGCTGATATATTCAATAATTATTTAATATTGTTTTTGTTCTTCTCTTAAAGTTAGATTTCGAATTGTCACCGACGTTCAATAGATTTGTGCGAACCAATTTATTTATTTCTGTAGATGACTTTATGCACTTTAAAAAACAAAGTCTTAATTTAAACATGACTTAATATTTTAAAAATTAATTGTCAAGAATTTCCTTACATGGAAATAAAAAATAGAAATGCTTGATAACTCACACGTCTTTAAAATATCTGCAAAATGCGAAGGTGAGTAAAAGTGACAGAAATAAACAGATTTTGTAAAGGAATGAGAGTACGGAAATGGCACGTGTAAATTTTAGAACGAAAGGGAGATATGAATAACAAGTATTTGAGAAAGAAACTTAAAGTCAAAAGAAACGAACATTTTTATGATTGAACTTTTTATAAGTGCTTCAAATAGCAGCCATCATCAATAAAAGATTTACTGCTAAGCTCTTGGATTGATGTAAATTAGCGAAAATGTCAAGCATATTACATATATTTTTAACAGCAACCGACAATCTGGCCAATACATCATCGGACTCAATGGAACTTTCGTAGCTGGGTCTCTCATAATATGCTTCAAGAAGAAATCCAGGGGGGGGAAAAAATCCGTGCCAAATCCGGTGATCATGAGGGCCATGGAACAAGACCATCTTGTCCGATCAATGTGGGCCGTAAATAGCATTGAGGTAATTTTTGACGTTCCTGCAGAAGTGAGCTGTAGCTTCATCTTTTTTTAGCTGTTTGCACACAATTCTGCTGGAACCAGAATTGTGTGCAAACAGTTAGAAAACCATCGGAAAGAAGCTCTTATAAGATATCTTGTAGGAATGTCGTGTAGGTGGGGCCATTTAAGCTCCGAGTTATCGCAATGCGTGATTAGATATGTTTTTGACTTGTATTCAGTCATCTAGCGAGCAGAAATAATATGTTGTATTACCTTCTGGTATTACAATTATTACTTATTATTACCAGCTTTTCAAGGATACGTATTCCTTGAAAAGCTATCCTCAGGTGTTATTATTAATTTCTTTTGGGGTTTTATTAATATGTCCATTTGGTTTTAATAATTTTTTCGGGTTTGAGTATACAGATTTTCTGGACTTGTGTCATACCCCTGATTTTTGTATACATTTTTTTAATTATATAAATTTTAACCGTATCTAAAATTTTAGCGTTAAAAATGCGTAAAGCGTCTCTCTCTCTCTTATATATATATGGCACCCGTAAGTACATAACATCTGTATTACCTGAGTTGCCTATCGATAAAAAAATCCGCGACGTTGCGTGTTCTAAAAAATTTAAATTTTTAAGCTTAGACTTTTTTTTAGTTGATAAAAAATACTTTATTAGCTACAAATAATAAATAGATATTGAACCAATAAAATTCTTATAAAAAGAAATATTGCAAAATGATCGAAGCTATAAATAAAATCAATTATGATATTTTATAAAGTAGGTCCCGGTTTAACATGATCGTAGAGCGTTGGGGGTATTGTTACTCCGCGTCTGTAGCTTATCTTCAAGCTACACACCCCTCTTGGGTAGAGCTAAACGAGTAACGTCGGTGCAGCGCTTGTTTTAAGACATCAAAGACAACTGTAAGTGTTTGCCAGCTGCAATTAGAAAAATATATATATATATTTTATAAAGTTTTCCTACACTCTGTGTGAAAGGGGAAAGATAATCAATTACAAGCAAACTAATAATACTCTCTCAAAAATTAGTGAAATTAACCTTAAATATCAATAACTAAATCTAATTTAAAATGATTCGCAATGATAGTTTAACAAACAAACAACAAACGTGATAAAATGAATCGCAATGATAATTTAATTATTTTTCTACTAAAAAAGGAATACAGGGCAACAGGGCAATAGCCTCATAGCAATATATTCTCAGACAGGATTACAAATTACCACGAATCCTTGAAATATTTTCCCCAAACTTTTATTCTAGGAAATACTCTAACTCACTAAATGAAGAAGTGTACTACGTGTTAGTATTTTCACCCGGACACAACAAATGTGATTAAATGAATCAGCAATATTAAAAAAAAAAAAAGCATTGCGAATAACCAAAATCACAATTATCACGAGCACTCTTTCGTTCTATAAATTATTATTATTATTTTGTTCTAATGCAGCTGTCAAACACTTAGATAATTGTCTTTGATGCCTTAAGGTAAGCGCTACACCGATGCACTCACTTAGGAGGTGCGTATAGCTTGAAGATAAGCTACGGACGCGGAGTAACACAACACCGCAACGCTCTACGATCCTCTTAGACAGAGACCTACGGTTTAAAGTGGTTACCGAATCACTACAAACATCCATGGCATGACGCGAACCAGAAACCTATTGTACCGAGCGCCAGACACTCGGCCATTCAGGTCCCATTCCATAAATTATAATACAATAAAAAATGGAAGAAAATTTTCACCCAAAAGTAAAAAGGTAAACAGCGTAATTTTTCAGGAAGTTGTATAAATACCAGAAGCTATTGAATAAAAATATAAATCAAAATCAGATCGACATATGAAGTAATATTTTCACAAATTCATGTTATACCAGTAAAAAAGCAAATGAAAATATAAAATCCAGTACTCAGAAAGATTTTAAGTTATCGTTTTTCTTCTTCCTTACCACGGTACCACAGGATTCAGGTTCGCATCCTGGCAGTTGTATGGACGTTTGTTGGTGGTACGGAATCCACGTTAAACTGAAGGTCCCTGTCTAATTAGCCAACACTGTGGACAAAACGACCGTAGAGCGACAAATCAAACAAATTTTCCTTATCAAGCCATAGTTTGATAATTCGAAATAAAGTAGTAAAATGATTAGCATAGTACTGTGTCCAAAAAGTAAGACCAGCTTTACAATTTTAAATTCCAGGGGCTGTGGAATTTCATTTTTCTTTTTCTTTTTTTAGGTTGTTGGCACTGTCCTTGACATCTGTGTGAAATTTCATGTCTAAATATTCATTAGTGTTTGAGTTACGCTTGGCTTTGTGAGACGCTTAAACTGATTCCGGCGATTTTTGAAATGTCTGAATTAATTGAGCAAAGAAATTGCATTAAATTTTGTTTGCCGAAATGTATAGAATGTTGCAAAGGCATTCGGTGAGCATTCCTATATCGGAAAGAAATGTTTAGAAGTGGTATAAACAGTTCAAAGAAGGCAGAAAACGTGTTGAAGACGAAGAGCCCTCTGGTCGAACATCGACCTCAACCGACGAAGCTCACGTCCAAAAAATTAAAGATTTGGTGCTGACAAACTGTCGATTTATAATTAGAGACCTTGTTGATGATGTTGTAATTTCAAAAGGATCGGTCCATTCCATTTTGGGCCTCAAACGCTTTAAATCTCGATTGGTACCGAAAACACTGAATGCGCCAGCTCACACTGCATTGATTCTTCGTGACTTTTTCGCCATAAAATTAAACCCATATCATTCCACAACCACCGTATTCACACCGTGCGATTTCTAGCTATTCCCTAAACTCAAAAGACCTTATCCGGGGACACCGTTTTGAGCCGATTGAAGAGATTCAATGAGAATCGCCGCGTGCTCACAATAGCAGATGATGATAGCAGAGCAAACCAGACTCTTAGTTCTTGTAGGGCTTTTGGTTCAACTTACACCTGGGAATAGTTTTTTTCGAAAATGAAATTGACCAAGCACGAAACACGCTCAAACACAACAGACGCTAGCCTGCAACACCGATTACGATGTGCAAATACATACATAAATTGTGATCAATTTGCAAAAGCTAAGTGAAAGAGTGGAGAAACAAATATCGCACTAGTACAATAAATATTTTTTAATGATTTCATTTTTTTTATTTCGTTTATATGTATATATTTTTATATTTTACTTTTAGTGTTATATATTTTATTACAATGTGCATTTAGTATCATTATCAATATATTATCCATGTTTACATGTAAGAATAATAGTAAGCATAAAAACAACAACTCATGATGTTTCAATTTTTCACTCCAAAAAAATGTCTATAGTGGATCTAAATCTAATATGGGGATATATAATTTTATATGCGTTATTAATTTTATAGTTATGATGCATTTCCAAAGTGGTCCGCAATATCATTTGGGTTGGCCACCCCTGCTCTAAAGTAGAAATACTTTTCAACCACGTTTCGATTTCCAAAAGAATTGATTAGCAACCTTTTCTTTAATTTAAAAAAAAATTATTTTCTTTGCTAAATCGTGAAAAACAAAGGATCACTCGTAACCACTATGTCATTGGTTGTCAATGGTTACGCTTTAGAAGATTTCCTGGTGCGCCTGGCAAACACTTAGACACCGGTCTAACATGAGAGTTGGGGGGGTATTGTTACTCCGCGTCCATAGCTTATCTTCAAGCTACACGCACCTCCTGGGTAGTGCTAAGTGAGTAACGTCGGTGCAGCTCTTACCTTAAGGCATCGAAGACAATTGTCTAAGTGTTTGCTAGCTGCATTAGAAAAAAATAAACATAGTCACTTTATTTCTTGTGATTTTCCTGTTCAAAGACAGCTTTCATTAAAAATAACTAACCTTTCAGGTTGCTTATCAAATCCATACCGAAACATTTAAGAGATCGTTAGGGCATATCTGTTTCATAAACACAAGAATGAATAAAATTGAGGAATGTTTCATTTTTTATCGCATTGCTTTTTCTGTATTATTTGATTTTATTATTATAACATATGTTATGTCTCAGAAATGTGTATATAACAGGTAGGCAATTTATACACGTTTGAAGGTTAGGGCTAACTAAAAATCATATGGATTTAATACTAGTAGCGCCATCTATGTGCAAGCCTACGAACTTTTCAGCCCATCTGTTAGTTCGCCTACAGTTATTCTCTGTTTGAAACTGCCAAAACAGAACAAATCTGTAACAGAGATTATGAACTATTTCTGGCTTATAGCTGTCTTTAGTTCATTTTCCGGTTTCTAGAAGTTTATTATTATGCTGTTTAATTTTGAGAAAATGATTTTTAAGAAAATGATTTTTAATGAAATAATTTCATCACTGATTAGCTCTCTGATGCTCAATGCTACAGGTTTCGGTTTCGAATCCCGGCGGTGCCATGGATGTTTGTAGTGGTTTGGAATCCACTTTAAATCGGTCTAATATGACTGTAGAGCGTTGGGCTTAGGATTAGACAACCTTACCCCGTAAAATAGAAAATATCTCATGTTTCGGAATCTGCCAGTAGGCAGACGACCTTGGCCCACCATGGGGCTGCTGAGCCATTGAAAAAGAAGAATTTCATCACTATTCTCATAAGCAGTTACTTTTCATCTTCTGTCTTATAGACTTTAAGGTATTTTTTGATTTCAAACGATTCAGGGCGAAAATTTACAAGAGATTAGTTTTATGTTAAACAATTAATGAAGAAACTGTTAAAATAAAATAGATTCTGTATCCCATTAATCAAAATGCAGTATTTTGCTTTCTATGCTTGCTTTTATGGACACAAATCGAATAAACTTTCAGACGCACAAAAAGTTTCGTGACTGGAAGCATGTTCCAGTCAGTTTCATCAGGAAGCATGTTCCAGTCAGGAAGCATGTTCCAGTCAGTTTCATCAGGAAGCATGTTCCAGTCAGTTTCATCAGGAAGCATGTTCCAGTCAGTTTCATCAGGAAGCATGTTCAGGAAGCATGTTCCAGTAAATTTCATCAGGAAGCATGTTCCAGTAAGCATTTCACATCAGGAAGCATGTTCCAGTAAATGTTCCAGTAAATTTCATCAGGAAGCAGCATGTTCATCAGGAAGCATGCTCAGTTTCATCAGGAAGCATGTTCCAGTCAGTTTCATGTTCCAGTCAGTTTCATCAAAAGCATGTTCTAGTCAGTTTCATCAGGAAGCATGTTGTCAGTTTCATCCGGTTATTCCCCAACAAGAGTATTCTTCAGAGCACCGAAATTTGTATGTGAAGTGGAAAGTGGTAGAAAAGAATCTAAAATCAGGAAATGAAATTGATGATTATGCAGATAAGTTAATTAACAAGGAAAAAATGATGTGGTGTGAAATATTAAAAATAACATTATATTCTATTCTATGCCAAAACTAATATTGCTGTTAAAGATTCTTATATTAAACCTTCATCGTCCTCTCTTGATTTATCGATCGCAAGTGCAGATATTTACCCTAACATTTCTTTTCGCGTACATTCAAACCCATTTGACAACGATCCTTTACCAATTCAACTGTCTTTCCAACTCAGTCCCCAATATAAAAATTATACTGTTTCGACGAAATTGTTTTCCACACAGGGTGTTCAACAAGGTAGTGTTCTCAGCTCTTTCCTTTTCACAATTTATATGCGAGACATCTTTGAAATTATCCCTAATTATACTGAATGCCTTATTTATGCTGATGACATCTTTCTTTTCAGCAGTGACTATAACTAGAAACAGTTCTCTCTAATCTCCAGTTTTCACTACATAAAATTTCACAATGGTGTAATACTTGGAATTTCATTCTCCAACCAGAAAAAGGAAAGCAGTTAATTTTTTAAACAAAAAACAAGTTCCACATCGATATTTACAAATTCATAACACTAATATTCCATGTAAACAGCCCACCCGAATTCTTGGTCTAATTTTTTTGTATAATCTCAATTTCAGGCAACATTTTTCTTACATTAAAAAGAAATCTATTTAAAATATCAATGCGATTAAAGCAATTGCTGCAAATTCTTGGGGATGTCGTTCATGGCATCTCATCAAAATTGTAAACTCCACTATTCGTAGCAGTCTGGAATATGGATCTCCTATTTTTATTTCCTATTATTCCAGCAACCTCCAAATTCTCAACATCGTATACAATATAAATTTACGGTGTGCATTAGGTCTTTCCAAATGGACTCCTATTTCAGTGTTACACAAAGAAGTCGACCAAATCTCACTCTTCCAAAGACAGTTAATGTTAGCGGAACGGTTTTTTCTAAAAATTTCTTTCGATCCATCCTCTCCTCTCTCTCAATTTCTCAAATTGGAGAATTATTTTCCCGTTTGAAACATCCAATTTCTCTCCAAACCTTTTTCCAAACCTTTTGAAAAATTACCCTTCCTTTCTTATTCCCAATTTTCATCCCATTGAAAAAAATGATAAAATTTCTTTTCATTTTGAGGATTTACCGTTCCAAACCAAGCAACTCCCACACCATTTGATTAAGAATCTTTTTGAACAGTATAAAGAGGAAACTTGGAAAAATAAAAACATTTTAGCAACTGATGCATCCAAAACTCCAGCCAAACATTCAATTTCTTGCATTAATTTTTTTCTCTCAAGAAAATTAATCTGGGACGATCTCAAATTACAATAGTATTTTTACAAGTGAAACTCTGGCACTGATTTTATCAATTTCCACATATGTCCTCGAATCACATCATTATATTATTTTATCAGATAGTCTCTCTGTCTTTCGAGCTCTCCAAAATTGTAATTTTAAATCCACAAGAGTTATCAAACTGCTTGGAAATCATATCAAACAAAAAGTTAATTCCATTTTATCCTTACAATTCGTTTGGACTCCAGGTCACTTTGGCATACATGAAAATGAACAAGCAGACTCCGTAGCAAAATCCGCGTAAGATTCAATAATTTTTAATTGGATTTCACCGGCAGACATCATCTACCATGAAAAAACGAAACCATTTAAAACCTCAGATGAACAATGGAACAAATGAAAATACTCACGGGAACTGTTGAATTTAAATAGTATCAAACCAACTCCCATAGATTTGGATTAACATCTTCTCCACTATGCTCAAGATGCACAAAAACCTGAAACCGAGGAACATATTTTATTTTTAGTACAAATAGAAAAGCTAAAATAGGCTTTTGGATATAAAGTCCTATCCTATTCTTGATTATTTGATATGAGCGATGAACCTTGTTAAAAACTATCACTAATTAATTTTCTACGAAAAATTACGTAGTTCTTTTTTCGTTTGTGCGTGTGTACTAACCTTTTTGTATTATTTAGTGACAGAAGTTCTGCACGTCACCACATTTCGGTGCTTCTTCATTAATAATTTTGGAATCAGTTGAAGTCCACTGATTATCTGAATATCTGTTTTTCTTTGTATTATCTTTTCTTTTTTTTTTTCTGAATTCTTCTCAAGAGTAATTGGATAAATTGAGATAAAGCAAGTTAACGCGAGTATAAATTTAGAACATTTGGGCTGTATAAATTCTCGCGATTTTCTTTAACCTCTGGGAATTGCCAATGTTTTCATGCTTTTATGTTTGTCACCACCGGAGATGAGGTGAGCTCCAATAATCTTCAGCATCATCATCAACGCTAGCATAAATCTCAAAGTCAGGTCAAGTCAAGCTCTGAAAAATAACGTTGCTTTAATTGTGTTGTGTTCTTGTATTTTGTACTTTTAATTGCTTAATAATATGACTTTAGTATTAGTTAAATAAACTCATGTTTGTGAAAATTGCAATACCATAAAGGAATCGTCATAATTGAATGAAATTTAATACACAGTTGAGTGGTAGTGGTACAAATAAATGATTAAATGTTCAAAGCAAACGAACAATAACAAGAGATCGGAATCAGTATTTTGTGTAGCCCCCAAGCGCCGCAATAAGTGCTGCTACACGACGTAACATGGAGTCAAACAAATTTTGAATGTCTGCCTGAGGAAAAGCATTCCATATTGTTTGTATGCGCACCCAAAGTTCGTCTGCAAAGGAACAGGACGAGGATCACGAGCAAGACGCCGACCAACGAAATCCCACACATGTTCAATCGGCGACATATCCGGGGAATACGCAGGCCAAGGAAGACGCTGTACCTGCCGGGTTGCAAAGAAAGATTGAACAGTCTTAGCGATATGAGGGCGGGCATTGTCCTGTTGAAAACAGTGCCTGGCACGCTTTGAAGGAAGGGAACAGCTTGGGGCTGTAGAACTTCACTGATGTAGCGGTTGCTGTTCAGAGTGCCCACAATTCTTAGCAATTGAGATCGTCCATGAGATGCTATGGCACCCCAGACCATAACTCCGGGTGTTCGTCCACTGTGGCGTTCGATAATGCACTCCGGAAGGTGGCGTTCACCGGCATAGTCTGACACGAATGCGGTCATCATGGTACCACAAATTAAAGCGGGATTCGTCAGAAAACACGACATGCTGCCAATCAGCACGCCAGTCTCTATACTGAGCGGCCCATTGTAGCCGCAGGCGGCGATGGTTTAGCGTGAGAGGGGTCCTGTATAAAGGAGTCCTTGCGCGCAGTCCACGCTGCAGCAGATGTCCACGAATTGAGGAAGCACACAATTAAACATTAAACACTGTGCTGCCAATTGTCTAGAGGAAGTTGTACGGTCGTCAGCGCCATGCGGACCAGGTGTCTATCATCACGAGCTGACGTCACATTTCGGGGTCCACTCCCGGATTTCTGAGTTGTCCGACACTCGTCCGTCCACTGCTTCCAAAGACGCATCACTGTGCTGCTGTTACGCTGCACACGAGCGAATACTGCACGATAAGACAATCCAGCTTCACGAAGGCCGATGATTCTTCCCCGTTCAAACTCTGTAAGTTGTTTGATCTCGCTCTCTTTCGTCGAAGAGGCATAAGTAACGATTGAGCTAACGTTTACCACTAGCAGATAACCTCCGATAACCATATACACCTCGCTACAGCCGTCTATTTATTCGGATCCATCCGCCGTTCAGAGGCACTGCTCAGCATACGCATGCGCTACGGATTTGAAATTCTAATAATTTGCATATCATGCGCTAATTTGCATTTCCTGAAAATTTCAGCTCACTCGCGGAAGTCCTTCATGGAGTTGCAATTTTCACAAACATGAGTTTATTTTAATTTGTAATTGTAGTGCTATAAAATAATTAGAATTAAGATCAGTGAAAAATTAAACCTAGTAATATTTTGCTTATATTATTTACATATGTTGCATTTTAGAAATTAGTTATTTTAAAATTTACAATTGAGTATTTTATACATTTTTGATGCTATGTAAGAAATTTTATATACTTCTTGCAAAAACCTATTTTTCTAGTATACTAGCCTGAAGTTTAAATATTTTATAGTCTCAAGACATCTATTATTTATAATCTATTATTTTTCATTTGTCTTGCAATTTTTATGTGTGTACTAATTATAGAAAAATTGCTAAATAATTTAAATGTTATTTTTATTTGACTAAAAAAAAAGCGAGAAGAGTTTTATTGAATTTTTAATATTAAGGTATGTGTATGCTTGCACTTATTATTTTTATCAATTTCTGTCTTAAGAATAAAAATGTTGAATATTTATAATGCATTATCAAAATTTACAAAGTAAACTAAATCATAGTGGGTTGTTTTTAGATGATTATAAAGTGTAGTGATCCATGCTGTAAATCTAATTATGATCCAACAGTTTACGTTTCTTGTTTTAAATTCCTCAAAGAGGAAGACAGAAGATACTTATGGCCTAAGAAAATTAATTGAAAGGATTGTTCACCGGCTACAAATGCTGTTGCTTGCATTAAGCATTTTAGTGAGAAATTTATCACAGAAAGACCATGCTGTTCAAGATTATGGATCTATTCTAACTGTGAATATAATTAACTCCTGATGCATACCCATCAATATTTCTATATCAGCCTGCATATTTATCTAGTGACCCAGTACCAAAAAGAAAAACTCCATCTGAACAAAGAAATGAAATATTAAAAAGTGATAAAAAAAAAAATTCACTGACTGGTATTTAAAAGACATCATTAAAACTTTTGATGATTTCCTGAAAGAATTTGCAACAAAATTAACTAAAGAGGGGTTCTTTATAGTGCAAGAAGATGTGTTATTTTATAAATTAAATATATGTAATTTTCAAGATCCACATATTAAAGTAGGCAGAAATTTAAGTGTGATTGCTTTGCATGGTGAAACAGCATTGAATAATAAATGTCTTACTTTTATTCCACAAGAAAACAAATGTAAAAGATGGACCAAATTTGATTGTTTATTAAGTACGCTTGGGAAATATGACGAAAAGAATGTCTGCATTGAAGACAAATTGAACTGCACCTTAAATTTTCTCCAGGATATTAGAAAACAGAAGGTGAGTACTGTTTTATTATTGATGTTCTAATTAAACAGATTAATAATTTGATTTCAACTGAAACTGTACATTCAACAAATTATCTTCTGTTTGCTTGTAAATTTTTTTCTTCGTTCTACCCTTCAGCCTATAATTTTATCCTTTCACAGCCTATAAGCTTTTTATAAGGCAAGCGCTGCACAGACGTTTCTTTCTAATGCACAATGCCCCTGCAACGCTCTGGCAAACACTTAAACACTGTGGTACCGAGCAGAGCGCTAGCCACTCGGCCATTCAGGCCCATTTAAAGAAAAACGTTGAATCACTTAATGAAAATGAAAAAGTGTTTGCCTTTTACTTGATGAAATATTCATCAATCCTAGTGTTTCATATAAAAGCTAGTCAGATTATTGGTATGGCTGAAAATTCTGTTTATGAAGCTACCACTAATCAAGCTTTTATGATTACATCAGTATTTTCTAAACATAAAAAATAATTGCATTAATATCAGTAAAAAAAAAAAAATTGTGTGTGTAAAATTGTAATGTGTCTTGTTAGCAAGTTTTAAGGTAAGGTAAGGTACACTCATGTCCATACATTAAGGATAATGAAGTTCAGGCAAAGAAAGAGACAGAAGCAAAACAAATTTGACTTATTTGTAAAGTCTATTTATTAAACAAAAGATAAAGAGCAAAAAAAAAAGATGCTATATGTTTGACATAATTAATAAAAATTGCGATTTTTACTCCTTGGAGCAAATTTCAAAAAAGAACCTATTTACAAAAAACAGTATAACATGGTTAGTATGATGGTTAATATGGTGTATGTCTCCCGGACGATGCAATACAGGCCTTACAACGCCTAGGCATGCTGAGTATCAAATTATCAATCTGATCTTGGGGAATATTACACCACTCATCATGCAATGCCCTCCGAAGTTCCGGTTGACAGGTGGGGGGGGTTGATGGGCTGCAATTCGTCGGCCAAGCATATCCCACACATGCTCTATTGGATTCAAGTCCGGTGAGTATGCTGGCCAATCCATACGGGTGATATCCTCCAATTGAAGGCATTCGTCTACAATGTTTGCATGGTGAGGACGGGCGTTGTTATCCATAAACAGAAATTCAGCACCCATGGCGCCCCGAAACAAACGTACATGTTGTTCCAGAATGACATCCCGATAGATGTGGCCTGTCATCGTTACACTCTGAACATGCAGGTCAGTTCTGGAACCAAGAATAATTCCTCCCCAAACGAGCCATCCTGCACCACCGTAACGGTGTCGTTCAATGGTGTTCTCTTGGTGGTAACGGGTACCTGGCGCTCTCCATTTGAAAGTCCGGCGAGAATCAGACTGCAAACTAAACCTGGTCTCGTCGGAAAACATCACACAAGACCACTGTCACGGTGTCCACAATGCATGCTCTCTACTCCAGGTTAATCGCAGGCGACAGTGAGTTGCGGTAAGTGGAACACATCTGACAGGCCTACGAGCATATAGACCAATGTGCCCTACGCGTCTGTACACGGTCTGCCTTGAAACTGTCTTACCGGTAGCTGAAGATTGCTGACGAGACAGGTCTGATGCTGTGCTCCGTCTGTTTCTTTTGGCAGTAACTGCTAAATACCGGTCCTCATTCGTGTTGTAACTCGGGGGCGACCTGTGCTGTAACATCTACTCACATTACCATCATCTTGAAATCATTGCTAAAGCCTCTGTGGGCGATTCCAAGTTCCTCGGATACTTCCAGCTGGGTACGACCACATTCCAGTCGTCCGATAATTCTACCACGTAAAAAATCATCCAAATGCTTCCTTTGTGCCATAACTATGCGGTTATTGCACTGCTTTTAAAGCGCTTTTAAACAATTTTACTTCTTGCCATCATTCCTTATATACCCCTCTCTTACACTGTCATTGTGACGTACTATCCGCGCCATCTGGTGGTTTCCTGTAATTTGCATATTCTTTTTCAAGATGTGTGTGATAATTCTACAGGTGAAATTTTTATTTTAGAGTTCAATTTCTGTGTGATTCTGAATTATCCTTAATTTATGGACATGAGTGTAAATTAAAAATTAGTTGGATTCAACTGTATTCAGAAAGAAAAGATGAATTCAAATTAAAATCATTAATTATTTTATATCAAACATTTCATTCACGTGACGATGACGAAATAAATATAAGTGAGGAAACAGTTTTAATTTATATAGAACGATTTGTAGGAAGACAAGTTTGTAAGAAAATTAAGTGCAAATTCTGTTGTGGGTTACTACTTTTAGATAAAAATCTAGAATATGAAATGGATAATTGTGAAATTAAAGAATATTTAACAAAGGTAAAACTTATTAGCCTTAAATATAAAAGTATATTTTTAGAGTGTAGAAATCAAAAATCTATATTAGAACAATTAGTTTTTGAAAAGTTGCATTTTATATCCTGAATTCCAGAAACATATTGTTTTTGTACAATTAAAGCAGAAATTTTAACTAAACATTGTTTATCTGCTACAGCTAATATTTTTATTAATAACTATGATAAGGTAAGAAACGATAAAATTAAGATCTCAAATAAAAGAAAATTGTCAACTTTTAGCCTCATAATATAATGAAAAATGCCTTTTGGCTAATTTGAAAGTGTGTTAATATAATTGCATGTATTTGCCTTGGAATAAAAATATTTGATATCTAAAAATGTAAAATGTATTTAGAATTAATTTATGTATATGATTACATATATCTTGATTAATAATAAGAATATTAATTATTTTTTGTTTAGAGCTAGAAGCTTTTTAGAGTAACTATTTAATATTTAGATATTATGATTTTGTATAAGATTAAATATAAAGGGATTTTGTTAATATAAATGAATAATATCCCAATGATTAAGCTTTGTGTTTGACTAGAAATATTGTGGCATTCATTAAGCTATAATTTTTTGGATATCCCAAAGTGTTTCACTAAAACTAACTTTTCATGCCATAAATGTAAATATAGAAAAGTATATTTATATCATGAAGTTTTTCTTATTGTTTTGGGATGATGTAAAATAATATTTTGTTATACTAAATAATTTGTTATTCAAATAAATAAAATTTAGTTTCATAGAGAAAAATTCAGTTTAATTTTTTTACAATATGTCTAAATAAATTTAACTCCACTAATAAATGAAAATATTTTTTGTATTATATATGCAAACTATAAGTATTATTTGTTTAGAAATAAGCTATTTTATTAGAATAATTCATTTCTGCCACTATAGAAATTTTTTTATAATTATTTATGATGGAGAATTAATCTTTTTTATAAATTGTATTTATATTAAAAAAAATGTTTGTGTATAGTACAATTCAAGGTAGATTCATAATATGGATACTATTTCTAAAAAAAAAAAAAAAAAAAAAGTTTTAAAATCATGTATCAATTTTGTGGCATCCTCAACTGGTTTTAAATTATGCCTGTCAGGTACAATTAGAAAGCAGTTACAGATGCCACAAATAGTAAGTGATGCAGAATAGGTTTTATAAATTATTTTTTGAAGCAACTTTTTTTTTTTTATCATAAATATTAATTTATTTTTACATACATATTAATCAATTAAGCAGCCAAGCCTAAAATAACGATTTACTATTCTTAATTAAGATGAGCAGGTTAAGAGGTTTTTATTGCCATTGGAACTTCATAAGTAAGGCAGCTGCCAGTATTAACTAGAAAATACAACCATTTTTACATTAATGTTGTGGAAAAATTAAATTGAAAATCTTATTGATAAAGGTTAATAATTATAACATGGATAACATCAATTTTATTTGTTTTTCTAAGTTTAATAACTTAATAATAAGCATTTGAAACTTGCTGTTAATAGTGAACATTTCAATTCTCATTTATTAAAACAGTGAAACTGGAAAATAATTATTTTTTAAGAATCTTTTTAATCAAAAAAATATGCATACATTATTAATGAGATAAATATTTTTTTTAACTTTAGTCTTAATAGTAGAAAAAAATTTTCAAATTTATAAAACTTTTTACATTTCCATAATAGTTTTATAAAATTTTAATTTAATACATTATTAATGAAAAAGAATTTTACTGTTATTCATGAAACATCCTTAAGAACTTTTTTATATTGTTCCATAATTTCCATCAATGATAAATATTATTAAACTCTTTTGAACTATAAACATTTATTAATATATTTTCCTTTATATAAAAGTTTGAAATGTTTCATAAAACAAATTTTTAAGATTAAAATCTTTTCACTATAAAAGTTTAAATTTTGTAGTTATGCATTCAAATATATAAAATTATAATCATATACTACAATGAAAATTCATAATTTTGTTTTTGAAAACTTCTTTAATGTTAATTTTTCTGCGGTCATGATTTCCCCTTCTTTTAAAAGGCAGTAGTACCAGACATAAAAGACATTTCAAGTTGTCTATTCGTTTTTTTTTTATTTGACCTTAGATTTTATTTAAGTATGCAGTGAAATCCACAATTTGTCATTGATCAAGAGACTTCAATTCATAAAAATATATTATTGATTTCATAAATATTTTCCTCAAGTGCACAGAATGTGAATGATACCGACATTTTATAAGCCATAATCATCTTGAAAAAAATCAGAAATAAAAAAAAAAAAATTTTGTTACAATCAAACTTACACAATTGCAATAAAATAGCTGCAAATTTTAATACTGTTTACTATAATATGATTACAATCATTTTAAATTAAAAGAAAATTTCAAAAATGATAAAAACATGCAATTAAGCAAACAAGATTTTTATTATACCTGGTGTTTTACATAATCAGAGCAATGAATAAAAGTATGAACACAACTGACAGATGAATTATTAAATTTTCAGAAAAAAACATGTTTTCTGTCACATTAACTTTTTCCTCCCTAGAGACTGTTCACATCTGTGATGCTGGAGGCAGACCAGTCCACACTAATATTTAAAACTGGGGACAGCCGTTTCAGCCCACTCAAATTTGGAACGTTCATTCTGATTAAAAATTCTATCTATGGGCACGTCCCACTTTTTACACCTGCAAATTAAGTGCCATTTAAATCATTCACTAAAGAATTTTTCATGAAGACAAAATTTAAAATAATTAACTATAAAAAGAAAAATTCAAATTGTAATTTGTTTCTAAAAATGAATAATTTTAGAATTTACTAAAGCATTAAGTAAACAAAGTAATTTTTAAATTAATATTAACTAACCATTAAAAAATATTTCAATAAATAAATAAAAGTAGCAATGAAAAAAACTCTTAGGATTCACAAAATTCTTAAAACCTTCTCTAAAACAAAAATTTTCACACATAATTTACAAGATAATGTTTTCATTATGAATTAAATTTAAAAAAATATATCTACAAAGTACAATTAACTAATGAAAAAATACTTACCAGGCAATGCTGATTCTTGGGTCTAAATAATTTAACCTAGATGTTCCTAGTGAAATATGTTTATTTTCTTCTTTATCATGAGCTTCCTGCTTTAGTTTCGTCAGCTGTTCTTCCAACCGTGAAAGCCTTCTCCTTTTGTCGTCGTACTCTCTGCACAAAGAAGAAATTTAAAATAGGCGACTATATGGTGTGAATTTCAAAAATCAAAATAAGTAACAATTTCAAAGAAGTTTTTTTCTAACACTAAATTATTATGGTTTTTTTTCCTTACATAATTCATAAATACTAAGAAAATTGTACTTGTATTAAACTCTTAAGAATTAAAAAATTTTTTTTTTACAGTATTGAAAAAAAGGCTTCATTACTCACAACACTTTAAAATCTGCTAGTTTTACTGAAATTAATAGATTTTAATATCAACTACTTCATAAAGGTTTAAGTAAACTAATTTTTTTATCGATAAAGAGGAATATCTCTTCTTGCTTAGAATACTTAATGTGTTAAAAATGTAGAATAGATACTACAGTAATTTACAAATAAAAGGGATAACCTAATTAATGTAAAAGACAAATGCTTACCAACTTTCTCTTAAATAACTATTATTTAACAATTTTAATATTCTGATAATTAAAATTATTTTTAAACTTCATACATTCTGACTATAAGTAACACATATCTTCATTGAACTATATAATTGAAAATTTGTACTTGTTTTCTTGTTTAAAAAACAAATTATAAAAATATTTCTGCGAAAACCCATATATTGTTTCTTTTTGCCCTTAATTTCTTAAAAATGTCTGTCTTGCCCTTGTAAAGGTTTATATTTGAATAACATAATGAAATGAGCTTATTTTGCATATTATAATTTAATAATCTTGATCAAATTAAAAATTGCTGAGAACATTGTTAATTTTTTTATTTCATAGTTCCATTCCATTTCATTAATTTTTTCATTTCCTTTCAATCCTTCCACTAACCTCTATAGTAAAAAAAAAAAAAAAAATGAAAAAGTTTTAATCTTCCATACAAATAGATGGCACAAAAGAATTCAAATGCAGAAAGTTTTTGTATAATGCGCAAGAGTTGACAGCAACTTTAATGGTTGGTATCAATTTTTAAGCATCATTAGAGAACAGTACAATTTTTTTTTAATGAAATAATGAGAGTTAATATGAGAAATTCGCTTGCATCTAATTAAATCTAAATATATCATTAAAAAGTATAGAAAATGAGAAAAAAAAAAAATTAATACTACAATGTATTTCCATAACAAAATATCCTTACTTTTTGGTACTTTTTCTCGCAGCAGTAACTTCTCTTTTCATTTCTCTAATTTGGGTAGTTTTATCACTTATCTATGAAAGAGAGCGAGGTATAAAATATTGACCACAAATCTTTAAATAATAAGTTAAATGAAAATACAGAATATAGAGAGAATAAATTACTTTTGATTTAAGATTCTCCATGCTCCTGGCAAAGCCTCTAGGAACTGCCCGTCGATGGTTACACATAATGGCAACCTCCTTGTTGGCTTGGTGGTAGGCTCTGATCTTTTCATCAAGGTTCATGTTATCTAAAAAATGTTCAATACATCTTAATAATCATCGATAAGTAATATTAGAGAAACAAATTAAAAATTCATTCAAATCAACTGTGATAATAAAAAATTATATTAAATATGTTACTTTCTGGTAAGAAGATCCAAATGCTTTTCCAGGGTCTTTGATGCGTTGAAGGTTCTGAAGACCTTGGCAGTAAGGCCTCTATATAAATTATCCAGATATTGATTTAAAATTGTTGTCTGTAAAAAAAATTTTCAATTAGATAACAAATGCTTGATTATAAGTTAGAATAAAAAAAAAAAAAGCACAAAAACTAACCAGCATGCATATTTTTAAAAGTTTACAAGCCACAACATTTCAAAGCATTTTCCCCAGTATTATAAAAGATTTAACACACTTTCCATAATTTTTTTAAATCTTCTGTTTACTGTGATTCATAGTAAATATATTTTTATTTAATGATTTTTTTCTTACTTATTAGAATCTGAATTTAAGTCATAAAAACAATAATACTATATAATTGTAACACCTTTTATAAATAACTTTGCAATAAAGTTTTTAAAACTATGCAGTTAAATTCAAATATTTTATATCTAATGAATGTTATTGAGAAAGATATGCAAAATACAGGCTTGCTATCTAAATTTTATTTGTGTTTTTATTTGTTTGTATCTATTATTGCTATCCCTTTCTATTATTTTTTTCATTTCCTTCATGTTATTGGATAGTAATTAAAGTATGACATTTCAGTTGCTCCTGCAATTAATGAGACTTTGATTTTATAATTAGCTAAGAAATAGATAAACCTAAAGAGAAAAATATGAATAATTTATGTTACAAATATATCATCAAAATTTAATCAGAAATTATGGCATTGAATTGCTTATATGCTGCTTCCAATAAAAATTTATTTTTAACATCAATTCATTAGAAAGTGGATTTTGGTTTATTATTACTAATAAAATGTGTATATTTGAAATTTCAAATGAGAAAGCGGATTTTACTGATTATTTTATTTAAAAAATACTAATAAAATGTGCATGTTTGAAATCATCCAAATGAAGTGTAAAGGTTGTAAAATTTTGCTAATATATCGACATAAAGAGGGTTGAAGTTTCAAGTAGTGGAGGTTTTGGGGCTTGAAGGGAAGGGAACAAACATGAGTTTTGGAGGTTTTACTTAAGCAATCAATTTTTGGCAATACTAATAAAAATTACAATAAGAAAAAGGTCATACACTGAGTCTATCAAAGAGGCGTTCCCTAGGCCGTTTGTCTCTCATGAAATTCTCGAGATTCCTAAAGACAAGTCTGTCTACAGGCATCGAGTTTTGATATCTGATGGAATCTTTACCAGGGAAGTCAAAACTGACTACCCATCTCTTGCCATCCTTTTCTGCATCCAAAGTGATGTGCTGCACTCGCAAAGAGCAGCAGCCTACAGTGTCAGCAGTGTCCCTACCTTTTTCATTTCCTGCCCTCAAAGAAAGCTGTAAGAAAAATATTATTAGTATTAGTATATTTTAACAACTTAGAAGAAATTTTACTCTTAAATTACATTTCTATCAATATTATAAAAATAAACCCAATGTATTGTATTGGCATAACTCAGAAAATTATTTTTGTTCTTATCCAAAAGCTAATAAAAATCTCAATAACAAAATAGTACTCAATCAAAATGTAGCTTACCTGATCTATAAAATACAGTGCAACAGCCCTCTGTCGAACTAACATATTTCTGGATCTGAAATTTCGCTTATATCTCCTTCTTATACTGCTTATACGAGTTTTCAATTTGCGAGCATTCACGTATTTCAACTTATCTTCTCAGCCTACAAAGTGAACAACAAACATCAGTAATGTTACTTTGATTATCTAAAACAACACACACACAAATAAAGAACATAAAAAAAAATTTATACAAACCTTTTAGAGCTTGCACCTAA
>BPLR01002226.1:0-21072 GCA_021605095.1 Caerostris extrusa
ATATATTAAATGCACATGTATTATTAGAGTAATACAGAAATAGTCTGGATAAAGATTTTGCCGTTTTTCTCTGTACTGTTTGTCTCAATTCTTCAGATCCAAGCTTATAAGAAAATTATACTTTGACACGAAACACCTTAGTAAATGTTGAGCAAAAATGGGAATAATACGGTAAAACAATGATGGCCACATGTTCTTTATGTTCTTTGACGTCAATCTGCAAAGTGTGTTTATGTGTAATTCGGGAAACACAATGTGCCTGGGAGCTTAAATAAAGTTATGCTTGCTCGTCAAGACACCAGTCAACTAAATATGACAAATTTCGTGATGACAAAAAACCCCCACTTCAGTAGGCACGTGGTTATTACACACAGACACAAATAGTCTGGTTAAAAGATGTTGCCGTTTTTCTCTGTATTGTTTGTTCACTGAATTAAGCATATAAAAAATGAGGTGACTTGTCATGAAAAATTTTTTTTTCAGTAAATAAAAGGAGATCTGTGTGGTTCAAATGTCATTGTTTATACTCCTGATAATTTATTATTTATTATTCTAGGAAAAATAGCTTATTTTCTCGAAGTTGCCTCTTGTATCTCTTCAAAAAATATTTCTGTGAAAACTAACTGCACTTCCACACCTAAGTACTGTATGTGTGGTTAAATTGATATTGCCATCTAACTCTCCATAATATGTGTTCTCTTGGCAAGTTTACAATTGTTAAAATACCATACTCTCAAACTGAGCTTGAGCCTGATATTTAAGTCTTCCCTCAAACGTTTACTTGCACTCCTGATTATATATAGATGTAGATCATGCATGCCTATGCCAGCAAAAATGAACACAGAAAGCTTGAGGTAATGCTGGCTTACATAACGCTCGTCTAATTTATATGCAGTCTAATCTCTTATAAACCGAAATGTAATAAAGAACTGAAAAATATATAAAATGCAAGTTTTCATAAAACTAAAAATCGGTGTATATAAAAATAGTCATCTTCAAAAACAAGGACTGCAAATATTTGAGAGAGCAGAGTGAATAAAGGCACAGCGTAAAACAAAGTGGTGGTACAGTAGAATAACTGAAAACTAATAAAGGGTTCAGTGAAAATACGGAACCCGATCTTCGCGTAAGTTGAACCAGGCTTATGACGCGTAATGACATATAAATTGATGTACCCAATGACTTTATGATATAAGGGCATGGCGTTTGTTACATCGTCAACGGGCTGCGTACTTTCAGTTGATATATATTATGCCTATCGAAACCTTTTTCAGCAATGAATTTACATTTCGGCTTTATGCTGCCCGAAATCAGAAAATCTTAAATAATGCAAATTCATATGTATCTTGGCTTGAACACAGCGGCACAGAGAACAGGGATATTTATTATGCAGAAAAAAATACTCACAATATAAATTTAATCACTTTATTAAAATATATGCTTAAGTCTCATACTTTATGCATAGATGTATTGAGACAGAATTATAGGAAAGACATATGTAGTAAAATAATAGTCTTCAAGTGAACAATAACATTAAACAAATTCTGATTACACTGTGCTGTTGATTTTAAAGCTGTAACGCCACGCTATTTGTTCACTACATTTCCATTCATGGTTTTGAATATATATTTCTGCTAAACCTTCAAAGCACTGCCAACAGATTTATATGAGTTTTTATAAAGCTTATTTTCTTCATTAATTAGGATTATTAAACTGTGTAAACAGATTTATAAAATTTTGATACCATTTGGATGAATTTGAAATCTGCAAAAAGTAGATATATGTTCTGTTATAATTGATTTATCATTGTCATGGTACCAGATTGTTAATTCATCAAACAAATTAAAATTAGTATTGTGTTTATTGAATCATAGCTAATTTTTTTATGTTTGCCTCTTAATGTATTTGCCCTTCAATTTTATTTAACCTTCCAAATGTTCTAGTTTCGAGTACCAGACACTTTATATGAAGTCATCTCTATTCTTAGAATTACACATAAGCTAGAATAGACGGTTTAGAATCTTCCCAATGAAAATCCCACCATTAACCAACTCTTTACATCATACTCGGATTTTTTTCAGTTTATCTAGCCATTTTTACTACAATGTAACTATCTCTCCCATGCATGTTTTTCCTCAACCCCAACTTCCCTAGCAGGCTTCAGCCTAGGAGACTTCATAATATATATGTTCCTTGGTATAAATAGCCGAAGAATTTGATCACAGCTTAAATCTCTGATAAGAGTTTTCCCTGGGCCTCAGCTGATTTAGAAATCCTCGTGATGCCCCACGCTTTTTTCTTACTAAAAATCCCTTTATAAAGATCTCTTGACTTTTTTTGCATTCGTATCTGGGATTATAAACGCCCTATTTCTACAAAAATAATGGAAATGACATTAAAAATATAGACTTCACTCAACAAACTGAACATAACGCCGCAGTCATCGCCAACAGCTTCCATTATACTATACAAACATATAAGACGCGGTGCATCTTCTCCCCGCGCCAAACGTGAATTATGAGGTACAGAAAATTCAGTCTCACGCCAGGCGAAGCGTCAGGGTGGCTGAAGAACGTGTTCCAAAGATTCCTTGAGGTTGAGCGTACGGAATCTCTTCATTTCAGCAATTTTCAATTCAGAAATGTCACGAGTACTGCAATAGCACAGAATGGGTTGTTATGTAAAACATCAGACAAGTCTCAACAGATCTGAAAAGAGATTGCTTCTTCATTAAACATTACTTTCAAGCCTGTTAAAATAAATATAATGATAAAGAATAAAAATGCAATACAGGTAGACATTAAAAAAGTTATATTATTTAATGGACTATATTAATTTTATATGCGGTCTATAAATATAAAGTACCACCTTAATCGAAATTTTGACATAATCGACATGACCTCTTTGATTACGTGGCCTGATGGCCAATTGGACAAGCAGATCTCTGGTCTTTTGGTGTCACAGGCCTTCAGAGTAAAGGTCCCTGTCCAATTAGCTCCCTCACGATACACAACATGCTCTTCGCCAATCCTTGAACAATTAGTATATGAATAAAATTCAGCGCTTTTATTCTAGCATTTATTTTTGTACGAAAGCCCAAAACTTTGTTGGTATGATTTTTCAATAATTTATATATGATCAATCGTTTCTAAAATATTTCTGTAACCCCTTCTTCCACATTACGTTTATTTTTGAATGTTTTTTCCTTTTACAACTACATTTCCCACTTCAGCAAATTTTGAATTGATTGGCTTGTTTCTTAGGTTCTTCCCAATACAAATAGCTCCCACACAGTTCACTGTAATAGGAGAGAAGTTTTGAAATGTATTGATGCACTGATGCCAAAGTACTTTTTCCCTCTAACTACTGCGAATGACACTCATCAGTAAAGTTAGAAAATTAATGCTGTGTATTTCGCCATATTAAGCATACTCTCACTATGTACAACTGTAGTGCAACTTCCCGAAAAGCCATAATTGGTAAAATATTATTAAAAATTCAATGGTATATTGCATTTTAGATTATATGGTGTAATAAAAAGAAATCGATTATATTAATTATAGGAGATATAAAAATGAAAATTTAAAATCCCATTATTGATGACAATCTTTTTAAAAATATAATTTCATTTTTGTACAATTTTCTTAAAAGATACGAAATATAATGACATCTGTTTCAAGACTGATGAAAGTTGATGTGAACTGAATATAGCAAAATATTAACCATGAATTTGTTTTATTAACGTTATTGCATCATTTGAAAGAAAAATTCGCCATTAAAAAATAAATTTATTACATGTGCCTGTTGGTAAAGAATAAAAGATTTTTCATTTGAAGTTTTTATAAGGAGTTTTTTTATATGCTTTTATATGTTATTGAGAGAATTTATGTTCAGTTATAGTGCTAAAATTCATTAAAATTTAATTTCCCATCATTAAACCCAGGAGCATGAATGATCTATTGGGTAATGCGTTTCTTCCAGTTTGAAGCCCACTTACAAACAAATCAGTGCCTAAGCTAATGATATGTAAGGATAAATCAGTAGACAAAATTTCCTCTTTTTTGAGTTCAAAAAAAGAGGGAAGAATGTGTAATTATCTAGATAGGGATTTCTTCATATATTTTTGCATAAATAGTTAAAAAAATGTGGAAAAAATAAAACTGAATGGAAGAACGTAGTGCACTCTCTTGGTACATTCTACCTAATTTTGATCTTCTGAATGTATATATATTGTTGAATGATCTCAGGACATTGAGCACCAGATTCAACATTATTATAATTAGAATAGAAAATAATGCAGAAACCTACATAGATAATTATGCTCATTTTAAAATGATGAATAAAATACTATACGGATGACACTAATTTATTAAAGTAAAAGTTTAAATTTTCTCGAAAATTAATCAGATTTCTCCAGTAACAAATATTCTGAAAAATATAAATTATTGCGAAAACTAATCCAGGTGAATTCATGGATATATGTACTGCAGCATTGATTCTAAGACTTGATACTAATCCTCAAAGAAATGCCACCAAGTTTTGTTATTTAAAAAAAGGTATTTATTAAGAGTTTTGTTTATAATATTTTCTCTTTAACAAGTAGTAAGTATTATATAAATTGTGGTTGTAAAGCTTAATAATTAACGAACCCATAATACATAACAAATTACTCACAATCCTTAAAAATGACATTAACATGATGCTTCAATGCTTTCCTCTGTATTAACAGAAAATTGAATTTTTAAATCGGTGGTGATATTAAATTTGTTTTATATTAAATAAATTACATTATTTTATACAAATTATTCTAAGAGACATCTTCTATTTGTTCTTTTTTAAAGTTCATTTGCATCATCGAGCAGATTAAATATATTTTATGAAAAATTATTTAATAATTTAACTTCATGTATTTTCTTAAAAGCATTTTAAATATGAGATCTGTTTTCTTTCCGATATTGCAGTGTGTGATGTTTTTTATCTTTCTTTTCGGAAATAAATGGTTTCTTTTCAATATACTTTTATGTGCAATTATCAGTTTATATTAATGGAATTTTAATCTCATTTAATGCTACAATGCATGTTAGAATTTTATTGATAATTCTAAATAATAAAGAGGGAATTTCAAAGTTTGGTATTTTAACAAAAATAAAATTAAAACATGCATACATATATATATATATATATTGACAGAGAAATGTAACAGATAAAATGATTCAAATAGTTTTCAAGGCTTAAATATAAAATATTTCTTTTAGATGAAGCATTCATTTGAAACAAATATTTTAACATATATTCAAATAATGTATTTTTAAATTAATGATCCCCAATTTTTTTTTAAAGTTTTGTAAGAAAAATATAGAAGAATAATCTTAATAAACAATAACTATAAATATGTTAAATAAGAAATATATATGAATAAGTAAAGCGTTAAACAAATGAATAAATAAAATCCCTGTATCCTTGTTATTATCATTATACTCAATATTCAAAGTATATGAAAAAACTTGCATCATTTATAAATTACAATTTAAGTCCAAACAAGAAGATAGAAACATAAAAATAGTTTGTATATATGATCCGACATTTTTCAGACTTGAATAAATATTATTACATTTTCCTTTGTTGTATTTTTTTGCCAGAAAATCTTCTTAAGAATGTATAATAAAAAAGTATGGAAATACATGAAATTTGCTGCATTTTTTTTTTTTCTATACCCAATTCAAAAGGCTTATGTTTAAGTTTATACTTTTTATAATGTAAATATATATCGAGATATCTAATATTGTTTAATTGTTTAAGCGTTTATTTAACATAATATCAAAAAAGATGAACAAAATGAATTGATGAAATTCTACAGCTTATTTTTCTTTAAATGTGGATTATAATTGTTTTCAAATAAATTGTTTTTGCATAGTTAATTCTGTAATTTTCTTTTCAATATTAATTAAAAATACGTGAGTTTTAAAATTAATTGAGTATTAAATGCTTATATATACATTTTTAAACTGCTTCAACATGTTACAAAATAACAACTTTTAAAATCTTTGCAGAAAAAGTATTCAAAATATTGAATGCAAAAAAAAATGAATTCAAATGGAACTTATTGAATGTAACGAATTTTTTCAAATTGACTTACAATAACGTTCCTTTAACAAGAACTGTTTTAAACTAACAATTTCGTTTATTTCTTTTTCTAAACGCGATTTCTCAAAGCATTTCCCTACCACGTCTGTCACATCTTCCTTTCCTTTGAAGATGTACTATAAAAGTCTAAAATCTATTCACTCATGCCTTTTCCGGAACTGCATAGACTCGTCTGCAATCTTGACATCAAAGTCATTTGCATAGTTACAAAGAAACAGCAGCAAAAAGAAATGCAGGGAAGTGTCAATATCCGAGGAATTACATTTGGTGCAATCAGCGACTGATTCATTGCAAATCCTTCGCGAGCGGAATTAACAAACTCTCCCCCACCCCCACCCCCATTTTAGCACCTCTCTCACAAAAGGGAAGACCAACGCAGGCTTGCGCAGCAGAAAAATTATTTCTTATCGGCTCTCTTAAGGTCTTACTGGAATTCGCACAATGAGAACGGCAGTACCAGCCAGCACTTGAATTATCACTCTTTCAGCTATGCAAAGTTTCGTCGCAGTAGATACACTGCGGAAGGGAAACAGTTTCCCGGTGCAAGAGAAAAGCATCAGATTAATGGGATTATCGGATCTCTTTTCAAGATGATCGTGTTTTGTCCTCTGTTTTTATGCATTTCGACACTTCTCTCTCTCACTCACTCTTTCTCACTCTCTTCGCTTAGAGAGGAAGTGTTCCTTGAGACATAATGTGAGATTAGGCAAGATGCATTTGCAGTTGCAGTTAAACTGCAAAAGCAACAACAACAAAAAAGAAATTAGCCTTACTGCATATCCAAAGTCTAAGAGCGTAAAATGTATCAAAGTGCTACCATTTTCTTTATTGACGATTCAAAAAAAGAGAGTTTTATGGGGAAGGGAAAGATACAAAATAAATATATAATTTGAAATTATCTAATAGATTTAAGTAATGCAATATTGATACATTTTTATAGAGAGTGAAATTTATTCAGAAATATAATGAATGAATTATTTAGAAAAATCTATACAAATAATGTTGATATTTAAAAATTGCAGACATAAAATAAAATATGTTGTTTGTCACGAAAATCAATTATTACTAAAATTCTTTTATATTTAAGAAAAATCAATGTATTTAACTCAGGAAATAAAAGGAATTTCAAATGCAATCTATAAAATGTTTCTTTAAAAAGAAATGATTCCTTTGCAATATTTTAATGGATCAATTTTGACAAAGCAAATTATTTATTTATTTTGAAATAGCTCACTTAGTCAAGTGTTCTTTAAAAAGCATAATGCAATATTAAACGGGACGGAATTACAGTTGCAGTACAAAAGTATAATTATTTATATGAAAGCATAATTATTTCTTATGTAAATTCTAAAGGCACGCAAAGTTTTCTAAAAAATGCTTTATTCAGTGAAAAATATAAAAGAGAATTTAATTTACTCCAGTGAAAGAAATACAGACAAATTATTTGTTTAAAAGTATTTAATGCTTTCTTGTAATAATGCACTGATATATTATTACAGCATTTGAAATGTATTCGCCTATATATCAAATAAATAACGAAAATATAAGTCACACAAATAAGTTGCTATTAATTTTCGAAGAATTTGTAAAATATCTGAAATACGTCAAATTTGTTGCAATTTTTTTCTATATTCAAATCAAAAGGCTTATGTTTATGTCTATACTATTTATAACTGAAATATATTGTAAGATATTTTTTTTTTAATTGTTCAAAAGATGTATATACCATAATTTCTAAAAAAAGAAGAAGAAAATGAAATGCTATAATGCAAATATGTATTTAACATAATGCCAAAAAGAAACACAAAATGAAATATTGATGAAATTTATAATGTATTTTTCTTTAAATATAAATTATTATTTATCTGTATTGAAATAAATGGTTTTACTATAATCAATTCATTTGCATTTCTACAAAAATTGATTAAATTACGTGAATGTTAAGAATGATTATAGCAATCATAAACGATTGTCTATTTTTAAAAATACCTTCAAACGTGTGAAAAATAACAGCTTAAAATCTTTGTCTGAAAATTCCTCTTTTACATAAGCATTCCATTCAAAATTTTGAACGAAAAAATGAAGTCAGACGGAGTTTTTTGAATGTAACGAATTATCTCAAATTGATTTAACATTCCTTTAACAAGAACTGTTTTGAAATAACAATTGCATTTATTTCTTTTTTCTAAAACGGGATTTCTCATCCCTATTTCCCTACCACGTCTGCACATCTTCCTTGCCTACGAAGACGTACTATAAAAGTCTAAAATCTATTTCACCATGCCTTTTCCGGAACTGCATAGACTCGTCTGCAATGATCATCAAAGTCATTTGCATAGTTACAAAGAAACAGCAGCAAAAAGAAATGCAGGAAGTGTCAATATCCGTGAATTACATTTTGAGCAATCATGACTGATTCATTGCAAATCCTTCGCGAGCGGAATTAACAAACTCTTCCCCCAACCCCCATTGTCGCCTCCCCCTCACAAAAGGAAGACCGATACAGACTTGTGCAGCAGAAAAATTATTTCTATTGGCTCTCTAAGTTCTTACTGAATTCGCATAATGAGAACGGCAGTGCCAGCCAGCATTCGGAATTATCACTCTTTTCAGCTATATAGTTTCGCCGCAGATATACTGCGGAAGGGAAACAGCTTCCCCTGGCAAGAGAAAAAGCACGATGGGATTATCGGATCTCTTTCAAGATGATCGTGTTTTTGTCCTCTGTTTATGTATTTCCCTGACACTTCTCACTCCTTCACTCAGTCTCTCTCGCTAAGAGAGGAAGTGTTCCTTGAGACATAATGTGAAATTAGGCTGGATGGATTTGCAGTTGCAGTTAAAATGCAAAAAAAAGCAGAGCAACAGAAAAAAAAAATAATCATTACTGCATATGCAAATTCTAAAGCATAAAATGTATCAAAGTGCTTCAATTTTCTTTTAATGACGAATCAAAAGGAGTATTTATTTATACTGTAGAAAAATACAGAGTTACATTATATAATAGATTTAAGTAATGGACTATTGATACATTTTTATAGAATGTGAAATTTATTCAGAGATATAATGAATGAAATTATTTAAAAAAATCTATACAAATAGCATAACATAGCTTGCTAAAAATTGCAGACATAGAAGAAAACATCTTTTCACGAAAATTAATTATTATAAAATTCTTATATTTAAGAAAATGAATGTATTTAAACTGTGAAAAAGAAAAGAATTTCAAATACAATATATGAAATGTTTCTTAAAAAAGATTATTTTACAATATTTTAATGAACCATTTTTGACAAAAACAAATTATTTATATATTTTTAAAATTGTTCACTTAGTCAAAGTGTTCTTTAAGACATAATGCAATATTAAACACGCAGATACAGTAGCAATAGAAAAAAAATATAATTATTTATATGAAACATAATTATTTCTCATATATGAAGTCAAAAGACATGTAAAATCTCAAAAATGTTTTTTTAGTGAAGAATATAAAAAGAGAATTAAATTTACAACGGTAAAAGAAATACAGAAATTATTTCCTTTAAAAGTATGTAATGCTTTCTTTTTGATATTATTACATATTTTTCAAATTATAATTATATATCAGTATTTCATTACAAGAAATATATTCGCATTTATAATAAATAAATGAAAATATAAATCATACAAATAACTTGCTATTAAGTATTTTCCAAGAATTTGTCAAAAGGATTGTCATATGCCAAATAAAGGATTGTCTATTTTAAAATACTACAACATGTGATAAAATATACAACTTAAAAATCTTTTGCAAAAGATTTCTTTTACATAAGCATTCCATTCAAAATTTTGAATGAAAAAAAAAAAAAAATTGAATTCAAACATAGAGCTTATTCAATGTAACGAATTCTTCTCAAATTGGCTTAACGTTCCTCTAACAAGAGGTGTGTTTTTGAAATAACATTTTTCACTTATTTCTTTTTCACAAACACAATTTCTCAAAGCATTTCCTCACACCACGTTCGTCACATCTTCCTTGCCTTGAGAAGACATAAAAGTCTAAACTCTATTCACTCATGCCTTTTCCGAAAGTGCTGGCAATCTTGACATCAAAGACATTTGCATAGTTACAAAAAACAGCAGCAAAAAGAAACGGAGGGAAGTGTCAATATCCGAGGAATTACATTTGGTGCAATCAGCGACTGATTGCAAATCCTTCCGAAGGGAATTTCAAACTCCCCCTCCCCCTCACCCCCCATTGTCGCCTTCACAAAGGAGACCGACAGACTTGCGCAGCAGAAAAAATTATTTCTTATCGGCTCTCTTAAGGTCTTACTGGAATTCGCATAATGAGAACGGCAGCTGCCAGCCAGCACTTGGAATTATCACCCTTTTCAGCATGCAAAGTTTCGTCGCAGCAGATACACTGCGGAAGGGAAACAGTTTTCCCGGGTGCAAGCGAAAAAGCATCAGATTAATGGGATTATCGGATCTCTTTTCAAGATGATCGTGTTTTGTCCTCTGTTTATTCATTTCGACCCTTCTCAGTCTTTCTCAGTCCTCTCTTTCGCTTAGAGAGGAAATGTTCCTTGAGACATAATGTGAGATTAGGCAGGATGCATTTGCAGTTGCAGTTAAAATCAAAAAAGAAAAATAAAAAAAAGAAATTATCATTACTGCATATGCAAATTCTAAAAGCTTAAAATGTATCAAAGTGCTTCCATTTTCTTTAGTGACGAATCAAAAAGGAGTATTTTTATTTGCAAGATAAAAATAAATATGTTGAAATTTGTAATAGATTTAAGTAATGGAATATTGATACATTTGTATAGAATGGAAATATATTCAGAGATATAATGAATGAATTATTTAAAAAAAAAATCTATACAAATAATAACATAGCTTGCTAAAAATTGCAGACATAAAAGAAAACATGTTTTTCAAGACGAAAATCAATTATTATAAAAATTCTTTTATATTTAAGAAAAATCAATATATTTAATTCAGGAAAGAAAAGAAATTTCAAACGCAATCTATCAAATGCTTCTCAAAAGTAATGATTCCTTTGCTAATATTTTAATGGATCAATTTTGACAAAAAAAATTTTTTATTTTTTTAAATAGCTCACTTTGTCGAAGTGTTCGTAAGACATAATGCAATGTTAAACGGACGCAGTTACAGTTGCAATAGAAAAAAAAATATATAATTATTTATTTAAAAACATAATTATTTCTGACGTAAATTCTAAAGACATGCAATATTTTCTAAAAATGTTTTTTTTTAGCGAAGAATATAAAAGAGAATTCGATTTACTCAACTAAAAGAAGTAGAGAGAAATTATTTGTTTAAAAGTATTTAACGCCTTCTTGTAATAAAAATACTGATATATTAGTACAGAATTTGAAATTTATTCGCATATATAAATAAATAACGAAAACATGACGATACATATAACTTGCTATTAAATATTTTGAAGAATTTGCAAAATATCGAAATACATCAAAATTGCTGCATTTTCTATATCCAAAACAAAAGGAATGTTTATGTTTATATAAACAACTAACATATATTTTGAGATATCTATTTTTTTAATTGTTCAAAGATGCATTTAACATACTGTCAACAAGTAAAACAAAATGAAATTTATCTATAATGTATTTTTCTTAAAATATAAATTATTATTTATCTGCTTTGAATAAAAAATAGTTTTAGTATAATTCATTCGCTTCCTTTTCTATTAAAAATAATTAAAATACCTGAATATTAAGAATAATTATAGTAATCACAAACGATTGTCTATTTTTAAAGTACTGCAACATATGATAAAAATAAGAACTTTTTAGAATCTGTATAGAAAATTTATTTACATAAGCATTACATTCAAAATCGGAAATGAAAAAATGAATTCAAATGTCGCTTATTGAATGTAACGAATTCTTCTCAAATTGACTTAACGTTCCTTTAACAAGGACTGTTTTGAAATAACAATTTATTTCTTTTTCACAAACGCGATTTCTCAAAGCATTTCCCGACTCACGTCTGTCACATCTTCCTTGCCTTCGAAAACGTACTATAAAAGTCTAAAATCTATTCACTCATGCCTTTTCCGAACTGCAAGACTCGTCTGCAATCTTGACATCAAAGTCATTTGCATAGTTACAAAGAAACAGCAGCAAAAAGAAAACGAAGGGAAGTGCCAATATCCGAGGAATTACATTTGGTGCAATCAGCGACCGATTTCATGGCAAACTCTTCGCGAGCGGAATTAACAAACTCTTCCCTCCACCCCCATTGTCGCCGCCTCCCTCACAAAGGAGACCGACACACAGACTTGCGCAACAGAAAAATTATTTCTATCGGCTCTTGAGGCTTACTGGAATTCGCATAATGAGAACGGCAGTGCCAGCCAGCACTTGGAATTATCACTCTTTTTCACCTATGTCACAAAGATTTCGTCGCAGTAGATACACTGCGGAAGGGAAACATTTTCCCGGTGCAAGCGAAAAGCATCAGATTAATGGGATTATCGGATCTCTTTTCAAGATGATCGTGTTTTGTCCTCTGTTTATGCATTTGCGATACTTCTCACTCACTCTCTTCCCAGGAAGAGGAAGGAGAGAGTGAGATTAGGCAGGATGCAATTGCAGTTAAATGCAAAAGCAAAAAAAGAAAGAAATTATCATTACTGCATATGCAAATTCTAAAAAGCATAAAATGTATCAAAGTGCTTCCATTTTTTTTAGTGACGAATCAAAAAGGAGTATTTTATTTGCAAGATAAAAATAAATATGTTGAAATTTTGTAATATATTTAAGTAATGGAATATTGATACATTTGTATACAATGGGAAATATATTCAGATATAATGAATGAATTATGTAAAAAAAAAAATCTATACAAATAATAACATAGCGTGTTTTTTAAATGCTAAAAATTGCAGACATAAAAGAAAACATCTTTTTCACGAAAATCATTTATTATAAAAATTCTTTTATATTTAAGAAAAATCAATGTATTTAATTCAGGAAAGAAAAGAAATTTCAAACTCAATCTATAAAATGCTTCTTAAAAAGTAATAATTCCTTTTGCTATATTTTAATGGATCCAATTTTGACGAAACGAATTTTTTATTTATTTTTAAATAGCTCACTTTATCAGTGTTCTTTTTAAGGCAAAATGCAACATTAATCGGACGCAGTTACAGTTGCAGTAGAAAAAATATGTAATTATTTATATGAAAGCATAATTATTTCTGACGTAAAATGTAAAGACATGTAATATTGTTTAAAATGTTTTCTTTAGTGAAGAATATAATAGCATTCATATTACTCGTGTAAACTATATATAGTGAAAGTATTTGTTTAAAAGTATTTAATGGTTTCTTGTAATGAAATGCTGATATATTATTAGAGGATTTGAAATTTATTCGCATATTTAATAAATAAATAACGAAAATATAACTCATACAAATAACTTGCTATTAAGGTGTTTTCAAGAAATTTTTAAAAATGACAGAAAATAATGCTAGTTTGTGCAAAAAAGCTGTACAATTTCAGAAAATGTGTCCCATTTAAAGCACAAAATATATTTCATATTATATTAAATATTTTCTTTTTAACAATAAACATTTATTGCTTCTAAAAGTACAATATAATATTATCAACAATATTCAAATATTAAATTTTAGGAATTTAAAAATTTAATGAAAAATGAATTCATGCTAAATTCTAAAAGCTACAAAATAATGTTTAAAATATCATAAAAATCTTTATGAATGCTACTTAAATTTTGAGAAATAAAATTTTTAACTAGTAAATTGAAATTCTGTTAAACGAAATTTCTTGATAATATTTCTTTCACAGTTAACTGTGTAACAGTTTTATTTTCCAAAAAAGCAAAAGCTGAGTATAAATTATTGGTTTGCGGTTATATTATGGCCAAAAATATTTCACAGTAGAAATTATTAAATTTATTTTATCTGAGCAGGAAATTTTTGGGTGTATGTAATTTTAATTTAATCCTAAATAATAAGATATATATTTTCATCTATATTTTTTTATTTTAGTGCATAATTGGGAGTAACATTTTTTCACAAAAGTCTATATGGTGTTTAGACAATTTTTATTTTATTATCTTGTGTTTTACATATCGTTAAAAATAAAATATGATAATTTTAGAATTATGCTTTTTTATGTTTAGAAAAATTTAAAAAAGCAGCCTGGTTTTTAATTCCTTATATGTTTTCTTCGAAATGAAAAATAAATAAATAAAAAAAAAAAAAAAACACTATTAATAAATCCACACACAAAAGTTTCTTTTAAACGTTCTTTTTTCTTACTATGGAACATTAAAAAAGTTTCTCTGATGGCTATATAAGTTTAATATGTCTAGCTTATTGAAATATATATTAGCCATTCAATTCTAATTTTCCAACTTGAGAGACTTATAATGGGTTAAAAAATGAATACAAACACTTTTCCAGACATGTCTGCTTTTATGATTATAGAGAGATCAAACAGAGACATAAGCAAAAAATGTATGTTATGCTATTATGGACGCCATAACTGTTTCTTCTAATGTACTGTTCAACATATCTAAAAGCAACTGACCTTTTTGCCCATAGTCAAAATGTCGGTTATATTCAGTAAAAAGAAGTTTATATCTTCTTCGAAATTACTTATAGTTAAACTTGGATTTTTACTATCAGACAATTATAGTGACTGAAGAAACTAGTTTTCATCTAGGCTCCTTTAAACACTTTATTAATGTTTTCATTTTCCTTTTATTGTCTTATTATTTAAATGCAAGTTTTTTTGGTTTAACTTTATTAAAACTTTAAAGAAAATGAAAAATTTCAACTCAAAGTATTATTTAAATGTTTTAAAAAAAAAATGAACAATATTTGAAAGTCTTAGGGAATTTTCATACTTTTAAACTATTTTTCGATTAAAATTTTAGTAGATATAAATAATTTAACAATTATATTTCATTAATTATTTGTTCTTAGGAATAATAAATTAAAATGTTTTCCATTCAAAAACATTACTCTGTTATTTAAAAGGAAAAATTTTTTTTTGACTTTCAATTTAATAAAACTTTTAAATGTAAAACGGTTTTTTTTTTTAAAACTTTTTAATAAAACGGGGTTTTTTTTTTTTTATATCTACTTTAAAAATATTTTTAAAGAAACGAAAAGAATTCAATTTAAAAAGTATTATTTAAATGTTTTAACTGAAAAAAAAATGAACAATATTTGAAAGTGCTTGGTCAATTTCAAATTTTTTAAACTATTTTACAATGTGTTAAATGTTTGGTAGATATAAGTATTTTAACAATTTTATTTCATTAATTATTTTCTTAGGAATAAGAAATTAAAAAGTATTTTTTTAAAAAAACTGTGATAACTAACGCAATTGTTAGAGTTTAGCGATATGTGCGGTTAAGTTCGATATTGACAACAACTTCCATAATATGTTCTAGCAAATTTTCAACTGTTACAATTATTTTTGATATTCTTTCAACTATTTATTTGACTTTTAAGTCCTCAAACATTCAATTCGTACTGGATACATACATATTTCATAGTTTAGAGAAAGAGGAACCACAGAAATATAATGCTGAGTCTACGCCAGTCTATGTAAATTCATATGCAATAAAGAACCTCGAAAATTAATATATCATATCCAATATAAAATAAAAATAAGCATCGGGTTTAAAAATTAAAAATCAAATGCATTCAATTAATATCTTTTTGTATAGTAGCATATTAATATTGTATTCCAGAACTATTTATCGCAACTTTCAAATTATGATTTTCGGTTTACTGTCATATAATGACTGGCATAATAATGATTTTAGTCAATAAATGTTATGTATTAAATATGATACGGTGTATAATAAAGGTACACATCATAAATGTGTGTAAAGTATGTAGTATGTGTAAAGTAGATCTATAGAAAATATATGCTGTACATACGACACTTTAAATTGGGATAGTATAATATTTATTAGATATATGACCATAAATAGGAACATTAAAATTTTGAGTTACAACAGTTTACCTCTTGGGCACAGAATTTTATTCATATTCATTGCAAATTATATTGGCAGTTTTTTAATAAACAATAAATTTAATGAAATCGTAATATGCTTTATTAAAAATGAATGCTTGATTTTGAAATGTGATTGGAATCATTATTACTTACCTTTAGTCAACAAAGACAGTGGTGTTCCTGTAGCTCCACTTCTTTGCCTTCCATCTTCTACTACGATACAAGGTGCTCCTTCTAAAGCTTCATCCATTCCTCCAGCAGCTACAAAAATTGGATAATTTATTTCGTATAAAAATATATATACAAAATAAATAAATAAGTAAGGACGCGCAATAAAGCTTTTAAAAAGTAAATAATTTCTCAGCTGTATTATTATATTAGATTTACCCTATTGATACATATTTATCACAAGCACAGTAGTTTTATTATTAATTTATTGTGAGTTAAGTTAACATATTTTTAATTTATTGCATTATTAATTTTCTCAGATTTATTTAAATATCACATATCTTGTGGCATTTTTAACAGATGATAAATAATAATCGAAAACATAAGACAAAAAATGGTTTCTCAAAAAATAAGTCACTTTTTTTTAGTTTGAGAAAAATCTTTTAAATCAGAGAAAAAAAAACATTTGATAAAGGCAATTGATAACAAATTTTCTCTAGAAAAGAGATATTTTTTTCAAAATAATAATATACATTGCTATTTTGAAGCCTATTGCCCTTAAAATATTCAATGTTTAGTAAATTACTAATGTAACATAGTGCATCAGCAATGCATGGATGGAATTAATTTTTAGATGAATATGGTAACGAGTTCTATATTAATTCCGAGTATGAATCCTTATCAATTACATATACACAAGCATATATATATATGGTGTATAGTGCATATCAACTATACATCCGCCATATATATATATATATATATAGTATATGTATGTATAACTAATAAGGACTTACATTAAGAATTAAAAAACTAATTTATCAATGTTTATATTTCATGTTTATCTAAAAATTAATTCCATTCATGAATTGCTGATGCACTATGTAACATTAGCAATTTGCTAACCTGAGAAAGTTTAAGTACATTATGCTACTAAATTAGGATGTATCTATCTATCTACATCTATCTTTCTCTGTATATATATGTGTGTCTGTGTGTGTGTGTATATATGTATGTGGTATAATTAAATTATTAAGAAATGTTTTTTTTTTTATTGATGGATACACATTCATCGAAAGTATGTCTAAATTAATGCATTTTTAAGAAAATTTATAACATTATATTCTTTTCTTTCGCATCGTTTCCTCAATAATTTTAGAGCTGTATGGAGTTTATCGAATTACCAAGGAAAGATATATTTACCGTTAACGATATTTTTTTTTTTCCTCATATAGAAAATTAAGCAAGCATGGTGCACTAGTAAATTACGTGCACTACTTTTCTTTCAATGCACTACAACTGGCACTTCTACCTCACAGTGCAGCAAAACAGAACAAGAACTTAGTTATCTCAAAAATGGAAGAGATCTTCTCTCCAAGGAAAAAGAAGAAAAAAAGGTTTCTGCAACATAGTATATCCAGTATCAAATTTATGCCTTCCTAATTTGAGAGCTATTCGCCTTCAGGGTCCAAGAGTGAAAACGTAGAAGGTGGATATACATTAATGATAAAGAAAAATTTCGCTATTAAAGAAAACTTTTTACGGCAGCCTTGATGCTTTTATAGGTAGCTCTTTGCATATTTTTATGAGTGGAAGAACTTTTATCTTCTTGTGAGAGAAGAGGAGATAGGATTCTTGCAGTAGGAAAGGAAAAGAGATAACCTGTAAAGCTTTTGCTAGAAAAGTTGGTATATTTTAAGTATTCTTAAAATGTTTGAGGTAGCTTGCGATAAATTAAATTTCTGTTTAAAAATTTAAGCGAGAGCAATTGGGAAAATTTAATGTGCTTACAATTCATTATAGTGTAGATGAATGTGATTTTTATGTCTTTACTTACTAAGTATATTAGTTGTAGCTTGAATCGACTTTACATTTTGTGATAATTAGTAGAGAATATCCATTCTAATCACTTAGCCGTGTAAAATTTAACTATTTTTCGATTTGAGAATGTTAAATTTAATATAAATTTGAGAAGAAAATTTTCAAGTAGGAAATGGATAATTATACTCAAATAATTAAATTAATTAAACTAATTTTTTTTTTTTAAATTTATTTTTTGAAGAAAAATCTATGCGTCGTGCAAATATTTTCATGTATTTAACAAAAGTTGACAGTTAATTTAATTAACTTTTGAGGTTTTTAGTTAATTTTTATTAGAAAATTAAATATTAAGTTACAAAAATTAACTAAAAATAACATTAGTAACAGCTATAAGTTAATTAGTTATAATTTTCGATTTGAAATGACTATGATGACTTATGACTATTTTTTCGACTATTTATAACTACTTTTTCGATTTGAAATTGATAAATTTAATCTAAATTTGCTGAGTTTTACAAAAAAGAAAATGTTCAAGTATGCAAAGATTAAATTATACACAAATTATTCATTAATCTTTTAAAATATTTATTTTTTGAAGTAAAATAGATGTTTAGTGTGAATTTTTTCATTTATCTAACATAAGTTAACTATGAATTAATTTAATTAACTTTTGAGTTTTTTTTAGTTAATTTTTCTTAATTAATTAAATTAAGTTATAAAAATTAATTAAAATAACAGTAATAACAGTTATAAGTTAGTTAGCTATAAATAAACTAAAAATAACAGTAGTAGGTAGTTATAAGTTAATTAGTTATTGAGTTAATTTTTTAAATTAATTTGTTAAATTTAAGAATTGTTAAAATTGTTAAATTTAACAAATTAATTTGCTGAGTTTCTCTTAAAAGAAATTTCTCAAGTATGCATTGGTTAATTTATTCCTCATATTAATATTTTTAATTATTTAAATTTTGAAAATGGATAAATGTGAACCTTTTTCATGTTTCTAACAGACGTTAACTATGAGTTAATTTAATTAACTTTTGAGTTTTTTAGTTCATTTTTATTAGTCAATTAAATATTAATTTATAATAATTAACTAAAAATAACTGTAGTAACAGTTATAAATTAATCAGTTATAAATAAACTAAAAACAGTAGTAAATAGTTATAAGTTAATTAATTATTGAGTTCATTAGTTAAGCTAATTTGTTAATTAGTTATTTTTAATTAATTTAATATTGTAGATGAATGTAATTTTTATCTCTTTACTTACTAAGTATATTAGTTGTAGCTTAAATTGACATTGCATTTCGTGATAATTATTAAAGAATATTCATTCTAGCCACTTAGCCATGTAAACCTTGACTATTTTTATAGTTAAGATTGTTAAATTTAATATAAATTTGCTGAGTTTTTCCATGAAAGAAAGAAAATTTTCAAGTATGCAATGATTAAATTATACTCAAATTATTAATCGCAATAATTTTTTTAATATATTTAATTTTTGAAGAAAAGTGTATACTTAGCTTAAATATTTTCATGTATCTAACAAAAGTTGACTATGAGTTAATTTAATTAACTTTTGGGTTTTTATAGTTAATTTTGTAAATTGAATTGAAAATTAAGTTATAAGAATTAACTTAAAATAACAGTAGTAACAGTTATAAGTTAACGAGTGGTAAATAAACTAAAAAATAACAGTCATAAATAGTTATGTTAATTAGTTATTGAGTTAATTTTTCAATTAATTATGATTTAATTCCAAATAATGTCATTATTTGAATTTTTATAGTAATAAATTTGTCAAAAATGTAATAGTATATATAAACAAAAATTATTGCAAGTATTAATTAAAAAAAAAAATAAATTAGTTAAAATTTAAAAAAGGTAGGGAATTCGTTTTAAAAGGATTTTATATTTATTGACAATGAAAATAAAACTTTTAGTAAGATTTTTGTATAATGCTTCGGTATTTCATATTTGACACTTAATCATGTCATAATTTTTTAGGTATCTTAAGAAAGTTAAGTAGGAGTTAATTTGAGTAGCATATCATCGTTTGAATTCTTATAGTAATAAATTTGTTAAAAATGTAATAGTATACATAAACAATAATCTCAATTTTAATTAAAAAAAAATTAGTTAGAAAAAATGAAAATTTTAAAAAGTAAGGAAATTCATTTTAAAGATCTGAAAAAGACAATGAAATGTAATAATTTTAGTAATATGTTTTCATAGTGTTTCAGTATACTTTCAAAAAGTTGACATTTTGATATGAGTTGATAGTTGATATATATTTTGATATTTTATCAAGTTTTATTATATGAAAAATTTTCATGAATAAAATCTTTCTTAAAAAAATTGTATTCATGTAATCATTATAAAAATTAGTTATTATTTCTGTGTCAGTTTTAAAAGCAAATAATAAAGTAATGTGCATAATTAATACTTAAATAATTTAAACTAATAAACAATTCTGATATTAATATGAAACATTATTCAAACAATTTGAATAATTTTCATTTTCAAATCAAATATGATATAATTTGTCACATACAGTGATAGGTAAAATTATACTTTGTAAATAAAAGTAATTAAATTAAAATTATAGTTAAGCTAAAAGTAATTATAGTTATTTGCAAAAGTAATTATATTCTGCATATTTTATTATGCATAACAGTATTTTTTTATTTTCTAATATTTTCAGAATTTTGTTATACTTTTTTAAGTATATAATAGTAAAAATACAAAAACCTCCCCTTTTTAATTGTTTGTGAAATTTTAGTTGTCAGGCATTAATTATAAAATCAATATTGTTTTTATTGTAGTGAGTTATCTAATTTTAAAAGTTATGCTACAATTACAATCTCTAAATAATGTTTATTGTTCTAATAACTGCTATAAATTAT
>BPLR01002227.1:0-105988 GCA_021605095.1 Caerostris extrusa
TTTTTAAAAAAAATTGTTTATATTAGTTGTTTTCATTTCAATTCATATATTTTTCGATTCAGTGCATCATTTTTCCTTTTGGTTTCGGAATTAAATAATGCTTTTTAGTTGCGATACGTGCATTAAGATAGATGTCAACGAATCAGAGTTAAGAATTTTAATAAGGTCGAAATGCTTTTTTGCTTTCTTTTAATACGTTGGAGGACAAAACACATAATTTCAATGTACTTCGGATGGAAAATATTCTCAATTATACATCGATTATCTTTGAACAATATTGATTAATTTGTATAAAGTAGAGGCCACTTTTTCACAATTTTATTTACTTTAATTTTTGCTACTGCTTTAGAATAATTTGTGAAATAAACTCAATGACTCTTATTGAACTCGTATACATATCTTTCTTCATTGGTGCAACTGCATGCTGGGCCAAGGAGCGTCTGCCTACTGGCATATATATAATATATATATAGCGCTTAACGGTCATCTTGTGCACACTTTAGGCTAAAGAGACCAGGACCTACAGTTTAAAGTGGATTCTGAACCACTACAAATATTCAACAGCTAGTGCAGTAGCTAAGATTGCTGAAAGAAAATTGTACATTTTAAATGCAACGATCCTATATTCGAAACAATTAAATCTTATTATAAATAAAATACTTCTATAAGGTCTTGTTTCGTTTGTAAATCCAAAGATAACTTCTGATAAGTCTCAGTGCCACGAAAAGCCTCTCAACATTTGCTTGATTTGCCGTAAATCAGTGAACATCTTTTCTGTTATTGAAGGACACAGTTGAATTGCTTCCTTAACACTTACTTTTAACATAAATTCCCAAGAATTCGTTGAAATTGATAATAAGGTATTAGAATTTTTATAATATATTTGGGAGTAGGGCTTTAAACCGACTTTTGACTCTGTCTCCCGACTCCTCTGGCATGAATGGTCGTGAGTGGCTAGCGCTCGATACCACAGGTTTTGGGTTCGATTCCCGCGGTGCCGTGGATCTTTGTAGTGGTCAGGAATCCATAAACTGTAGGTCCCGGTCTGTTTAGCCTAACGTGTGCACAAGATGACCGTAAACAAAACCTCTGGCATGAAGAATAAATTAAAGAATTTCTGTCATTTAGTTTAAATAGAATAAAGTTTAATAAAAATAGTAGAATGAGTTTAATTTAATAAAAATAGTGTTAAATAGTTAATAAAGTCTAATAAGTATAAGTTTAAAATAGTTTTTTAGTTAATAAAAATAGTTTTTGATTTTTGGAATCCAAATTAACAGCCATAACAACTGTAATTTTCTAAAAGACAATAAACAAGTTCATGATGTGTTTGCAATTGTCTCTGCAGGTGTCGATGTCAACCTGGATTCGAAGGAGACGGGCTGGAATGCCGATCCCTGCGATCGTGTCGCGAAGACCGATATCTGTGTGACCGCAACGCAGACTGCGAGCCCAACGAAGTCACCGGAGAGTACGCCTGCCGCTGCAAACAAGGCTACTTGGGAGACGGAAACAAGTGCACTCGTAAGTAAGATGGAATTATTTTTAAGATTCGACACATTAAACAATCAGCAATTAAATATTTATTACAAAAATCTGCATTATCTGAAACTCAAAACATGCATTGTGGTATGTATATTTAATTACATTAAACTAAAAGTTGCTTGTTGAACATTGAAAAGATTCAATTATCCTTAAAAAATAAGATTTAAAAATAATGTTTCAATTTTTTTCTATACATTAGTTAAACATTGGGGAAAAAAAACCCCGTATGTTTTTAATGTTTTTAAAGTAGCGAGTCAATTTTTTTTCATAAAAAATATAACTATCTCAATATCGTACAAACAATTACAAACAACAACAATTACAATCAATGGAAAGGACAATACACATGCATAAAAGTGATATATTTTAACAGAGATTAGAAAAAGGTAACAAGTATGCTAACATTCTAAAACGAATTTGAGATTAAAAAATCAAGCCATTTTTTTAAATATATCTATATAACCATTTTTATCTTGTTTTATATATATGTTAAAATGTATTCAAACCTCTCCTTTCAATCACATTTTTGAAAGAAAAATTTGTTTAAACCCTCATTTGAAGAAAGAGAAAATTTCTCAGGATTTCTCATAAAAATATACTAATAAGTAATCAAGCAATTAATTAAATGATTTCCCAACTATGGCAAATTAGTATGAAAGCCGCAGAACACTAAATTGGGTAACTCTCTTTTATTCAGAATTTTTTAGTGATGTAAAGAGTAAAAGAATTACAGTGAGTGTAAAAGTATTCGTACAGTACGACAATTGATTTAAAAGAGATTCGTTCATAAAAAATTATAAACATGAAATTTCATTTAATTAATTATAAATATATAATAGAACATATTTCACTAATTTCATGTGGAATTGACACAAAAATAATTTGGTTTTTAAATTGGCGGAATCGATGCCAAAGAGACTCAAGGCAGTTATTCAGGCTAAAGGATATCCGCCAGGGTATTAGCTGAAATATTATGATTGTGGCGGCCCAGCGTCATATGCCTCGATGTGGAAGATACTTCTTTTACACCACAAGATGTTTGATTATTTCAGCTTGTAATATTTATTCATGAATAAAATTATTTTGTGTCAATTCCACATGAAACTAGTGAAAAAATATGTTCTATTATATATATTTATAATTAATTAAAATGGAATTTTTTTATGTTTATAATTTTATGAACGGATCTCTTTCAAACTGTACGAAATACTTTTTTACCCTCACTGTATTTTAGAAAGCAAAAACAGTGGAAAGGTTCAAATGGGTATTCGAATTTAAATAAAAAATCAAATAATTCTTATCCAGTTTTAACATAATTCGAATTATGAAAATAACTAAACAAGTTTAAAAATGGGTTATAGGGGCCTGGTAGATAGCTCGTTCAATGTCAAATTATGATGCTTGGTTAGACCTGAATCGAAAGTTTCTCATGCCCTGTTTTGAGAATTAACATGAAAAATCCGTAGGCTGGCTGAAAACTTTTTTCTATTAGCTTAACGGGAGGAATGTGCTAGAAACCCTCCAGACGTCAGCACCTTTAAATACAATCGTTCCAAATTGGAATGAAAAAATAGGATTCAGTGTTTGCAGACGTTCCAGAACTAGTTCTCTCATGGTTCAATGTAACAGGCCCATACTTGGTAATGCTGAATCTGTTATTATCTGTCACTTTAATGGCAAATGAATTCTGTAAAGAATGTCTGACCTTTTGAAAGCAATCGATGTTTTAATGCAAATGTCGATGTTTTAATGAATTTTAAAACTATCATTTACAGAGTTGGACCACATACATCCTGTGGGTTGAACAGTCGTAATAATTCTGTTACCCTGATCTTTACAAAACCTGATTGACTGTGTGCTTTCTTTTCAGCTGCACCTAAACATAGCGGGGGCTACCTCGTGTCATGTAAATTTAATTGCATCTAAATAAAGCTGTGTTCGAACATTTTAAAGATTCATTTAACCTTAAAAAATAAGATTTAAAATAATCTTCCAATTTATATAATCTATACACTAGTCATACAAGCAAAAAAAAATTTTTTTAAATGTTTTAAAGTAGTAAGTCAAATAATGCCTGACATTTGAAGCCAACAATGCATAAAATTTCGATGTTTTTAATGAATTCATATCATTTTAATGCGTCCTGTGAGGTTGAGCAGCCATAATAATTATGTATATAATACTATTACCTAATTGTTACATAATCCTGATAATGGTGTGTTTTTCTTTTCAGCTGCACTCAACATAGCGGAGGCTACCTCGTATTTGCTCACGGTATGTCTCTTCTTCGAGTTCCCACGGTGCCCACCAAGAGCAACCCGGGACAGCTGCTGCTGATGGAACCGAACCAGACGCCCGTAGGACTGACCACCGACTGCCAGATGGGCCACCTCTACTGGGCAGACGCCTCTCTCAAGGTCATACGAAGGGCGAACTACAACGGATCCGAGGTCACCATGACCATCTCTCATGGTATGTCATCGAATTACTGCTACCATTTATAGTTGAAATATCCTCTTGAGACCCAAGACCATGTTTTTTAACTCATTTCCCCCTAATTTCAGATAAAGCTTATAAAATGTACTACAAAAAAAAAGTATATTGCCAAAGTATATTTAAAAAAAAAAATTAAACTTTTGACATATCCGGTAAACGCTTGACAAGTCCAATAAACTTTTGAACATGTTCAGCAGTATAATATCCAGTACAATGGATTTCATTTTTGAGCATAATATGTTGTGAACAAATAACGTTGCGACTTCTGGTTAAAAACAAAATGTCTCGGTACACCATTTTGATAGTATCATTCACGGATCAAGTCCCACTGTCCACTTTAGAGGACACTGAAAAATGCATAACTTTTTTTTTTTCAATTCCTTTTATTAGCTCACACTCTCCCTATATATATCTTGTTCACATTTTCAATCGTTCATAAAATACTTTTTATTCATCCACTCGAATTCGAATACATTTTTTTTTTGGAACTTGTAGTGGATGACACTGGATGTTAATACAGTTTTTCAAATATTAATTCTGCAATTAAATTTAATTAATTAATGGGAGTTTTTTTAGATTTAAGTTGCATGTATCTACCAATAGAGGGCGCCAGATAAACTTAAAAAAATGAATGAAATGATTTATAATGGACTTTCTGCAATAGAGAGTGATGTAGGAATGACTGCAAATGTAGGAATTGACTTAATTTTTTTTTTTTTTTTTATATTACTTGTTTAGGACTCATCTTACTTAGCCCTTTTGATATATCCAATAAATTTTTGGACATGTGCATCCTTATGGACACGTCCAATAAATTTTTGAATATGTCCAGACCTTTTGACATGCCCAATAAATTTTTAAATATGTCCAGACCTTTTGGACATGTCCAGTCCTTCTGGACAGCAAGAATTTAGACATGTTCAGCAGTATAATATCCAATACAATGGATTTCATTTTTCAGCATAATAATATGTTGTTCAAATAACATTGCAACTGCTTGTTGAAAACAAAAATGTCTCAATATTCCATTTTGAGAGTATCATTCACTGATCAAGTGCCACTGTCCACTATAGAGGACACTGAAAAGTGCAGAACTTTTTTGTCTCAATAATAATAATAATTATTGTAATAAAAAACAAGAGTAAAAATACAACTTCAGTTGTTTATTAAAACATTTAAAATTACTTATTAGTTATTTTTTGTGCCAAAAATCTATGTAAAAATACACAAATTTCTCCTTGAATTTATTATTTCTTATCTGGTGCATAGTCAAAAATCATTTAAAAATATTATATATATTTTTTAATTAATAAAAACTTTATTTTTATTGCCATTTAAATTTTCACGCCAGACCTGAAAATCGACTGGCGCCACCTGTTAGCGTCATTAAATTTTTACTGCTTTGAATAAGTTAGTTATCGATATACTTTACAAACTACCATAATTACATTTTTAAAAATACCTAACAGCTGAAAGGTGAGAAAAAAAATTAACTAGATTTACTCGTATAAAAATGATGGCTTTATTCACCAATTTATATTATTTAAGGCCTTGACTCAAAGGGCAAGAATATCGCTTTGCAGAGGATCCCAGGCCATTGTGGGATCCTGGGTAATAGAAGGCGGATTCTCTTGCCAAAAATGGAACAACCATCACCCAAACTTTTTGTAAAGACATCTCTTTTCACTCGATGAAACTGATGATCCGAGACTTTCTCCGGAACACTCTATCTGATAATTTAAGTGAAGGCAACTCATTTAAAACCTAGTTTAACTATATTCTAAACATCCCTGATCAACACAGGTTTAAAGCTGTTGCCCTTTTCAGACTCCTGACGGGCCATGATTGTTTGGCGAATCATCTTTTTCGAATGAGAATATTTGCAAGCCCAAAAAGCATGCTCTGCAGTCTTGGAGAGGACATGGATTCATCTCACCTTCCTGTCTGCCCTGCACTTGTTTCCTCGACTGTGTAGGGTCGTTACTGGGAGGCTAGGGCCCTTATGGGCTAAACATGCCACTATGTGATTTCCTTCGATTCTTGTTGTTGTTTTCATGATTCCTTGTGTTCTTTTTATTTTATTTCTTATTGTAGCCTTGGAAATAAAATATTATATAATATAAAATAGCCATTGGAAATAAAATATTATTTAAGGCGAGTAGCTGGACTATGCTAAATTATATCTTCTACAAATACGGTAAATTTTGATTCAGTCAAATTAACATTAATTGACGTAAAACCATTAACTTTTCATAAGAGAAATTAAAAGCAAGAGTAAAGAAAGTTGCTAATCCACTCGTTGTTTTTCAGATATGCTTTCTCCAGAAGGCGTTGCCGTCGACTGGCTGGGAGAGACGATCTACTGGACAGACTCCGGCAAGGACACCGTCGAAGTGGCGAGCCTTGTTAGCAAATATCGAAAAGTTCTCATCTCGGAAGGCTTGAGCAATCCCAGAGGCATCGCCGTCCATCCAGGAATAGGGTGAGATGTTTCATATAGAATGTCGCACGAATTCATTCATGCATCAATAACTTCGAGGATGCATGTTAAGAAAAGAATTTCAAATTTTGTTATCATGTGTGAACATGATGTTGTCCTTATTAGTGGTTCGTGATATTATCCGAAAATGAAGGCCAAGCAAATAAAACCCCATTTCAAATTTTGGCGGAAAATGGTAGTTTGGGCCCTTTAACTCTTGAAATGCTTTATGAATAACGTTTGTCTTAAGGAATTTTCTGGGGAATTTGGCTTTTGATTGAAGTGTTTTGAAGCACATTTGTAAATCCATTGGCTATAAGTACTTGTAGTGCGTTGATCAGTTCCTTCTTCTTGAAGTTTCACATTTATCACTTTTGGCATTTTCCCGTGATTATGGAGCCGTATAGCGCTTCTTATTGTATTTGGAATACTTCCTTCTTTCATTTATGCCTGGAATTTTCAAACATTGATATATTCTTTTTGGGTATTGTATGTGATAACATTTCTTGTAGAATTTGGAATACTTCATTCTTCACTTTTGAATATTCTTTTACAGATTCTTGAACAATTCATTCTTCATGAAGTTCTTGATCTATTCAACATTGCTATATTCATGTGGCTATTGAATTTGGCCATTCTTGTAGTATTCCAATCAAATGTTTCAGATATCTCGTGCATTATTAAACATTGGGATATTCCAGAGTTTATTCATCCGTTCTCGAATGTTCACATAAGTTGAAATTTGCCGAGCAGATTTCAGTTGTTTTTATATATATATTTTTTCTTTTGAAAAACGTGAAGGAATTTTGCGAAATTTGGTAGTCTTATGATTTTATTAAATGCATCAGGTTTCCCCATGAGGTTTGGTTACGTATTCCTACAATATCTCCTTAATTTATATTTTAATCTTTCTTTTAATATTTCATCAGTGATATTTTCAAAAGGACCAGTCGGAGAACGGAAAACACTTCTACTGTTTTCCACCAGTAAAAAGAAATTAAATATTACTACCTAGAATTCGAGTTAGCAAATTGTAAATCATTTTTTTAGAAACTTTTAATAATTTAAAAATCATAAAATACGGCACTTTTTGCATTCAAAATATTTAAAAATTTGAATAGCCGGATTGAAAAATTTAATCATATTTAAATATATTTCGTTTTTAAAATAAGCTTAAAACTGGTTTTAAAACTAAATATTCGTGTGTTTTTTAAACTGTAGAATTTTAAATGGAGTTTCAGAAGAGATAATTACACTTTTCATTTCTAAATAAAATCAAATAGTTAGAAAATAAAATAAAAAGTTAACCATATGCAAAATTTAGAAGATAATTGCCACAATCCGATTATGGCAAAATTTCACTTTGCAGATTTATTTATATTACGTATGCAAATTATTTAAATGTTTCAAACTAATGAGTTAATTTCGAACATAGCGCGCATTTCTAGCATCGTGTGATTTATCTTCATTTATCGTCGTGGCATTTATCTGGAAACAAAACTAATAATGCAGTTACAACATTGTTGAAGGGCAACATGGACGCTGTCACATAATCGGAATACGTGTCATACCGAGCAAATGCATCATTTGCACCTTATGGATACTCCTGGCAGTCAAAATCACTGCAATTAACTCGGGAAGAAATAAAGACTTGGAAAGAATAAGATGAATGAGTATGAGATAAGACCCAATGATTGTGAGGCAAATCTGCACTGTCTCAGTGGCATTTTTGACTGCCATACAAAGTGCTAAAACTTCTTACACATGTTACCTGTGATACTTTCTACCATTTCATGGAGCATGGCTTACATTCACAGCGTCTTTAATTCCAAATATCAACATAGCCATTTGGAGTGGCGTTGTAATCAATCATCATGGTTCTCAACAGACTGGCATTGAATAATGTTCAGCGATGAATACCACATCATTCTTGGAGCAGAGGACCATCGGATCTTTGTGTGTAGACCTGAATCAGCCTCTGTTTTACAAAGGCACACGGACATTACCCTTGGTGTGATGGTATCAGGCTCTATCAAACAGCACAGAAGGATGCTTCTAGTCGTACTACTTTAACAGCTCGACAATACAGGACAACGTGCTTCCCTCTTCATCTCATTTCATCCTGGAGTCCTTTCTCAAAAACACGAAGACATACGACACGATATCTCTGGACTGCCTCCAAGCTAATGATCCTTTGCCCAACAAGGTCGCCAAACTTTTTGCAATTGACCATAAATGAATCATATTACGCCACGATTTTCTGGTAGCCCGAAATGTTATACATCTGGAACAACAATTGAGGGATGTATGATAGAATATATCACAGGATGAGATTAAGGATCTCTATTGCTCTTTACATAAACGTATGGCAACATTCATAAATATCGAGGGTAGTTTCATCGATTGCTGATTTGAATATTCAAAGAATGTCTTTAAATTTTTAATCATTTTATTATCAGTGTATGAGTTTTACGCGTATTTAGTGTCAATCTAAACAATCACAATCTTTGTGTTTTTCCATATATATTTACGCCTTTAGATTTTGGTATTCAGTATTGAACTAATGGAGAAAAAAATTGCATCGGAATAACCTTTGCAGCGTCCTAAAAGCTTATAATTTTTGTTTCAGAAAGATGTATTGGACGGACTGGAATCGAAATTCGCCCAAAATCGAGATGGCCAACATGGATGGTTCGGGCAGAACGGAGCTGGTCAAGGAAAATCTGGGACTTCCGAATATGCTTGTCATTGACTTTGACAGGCACAATCTCTGCTGGACGGATTCAGGTATTACACGATAATTACACTTATTTATCAATCAGCAGATTATATATATTATATAAATACCCATATAAAAATCATAAGCACTAATTTATACATGTATATCGATTAGAAAATAGCAGAATGCTTATATATTAAAATAAGAATTACGATTCAGGAAGCTTTCCTTAAAATAAGAATTAATTTATAGATCATTTAAAATACCATTGTATGTGTTGAAGTTATTTATAACAAATTAGACTAATACAGGAAAAAATGATTTTTTTTTTAAGAACATTTTGCAGCACATTATTTTGGAATGGAAATATAAGCATTGTAAATGCAAAAACTCCATCGAAACTTATTACAAAAAAACATCTATATATATAGCCCATACTTAATTTAAAACTTAAAAAAATAATAGTGTTGGCTTTTGTATATGCTTAGTATCGGTTTTAAGAAAAAGACCAATTTACTACCAGAAAATTAACTACTATTAAAATTAAAGACCAGTTTACTATACCAACTATTTATTTATTATTTTTGATCGCAAATAAAAAAGTGCAATAGCGATAGCATGTTTATTTGTGCACATTATTAGATAAGACTGGATCATATTTTAATTATTAAAAACAAATTGTTTGAAATTTTCATCTTTGCATGAAAAAAAAAAAACCAGTATTTTCTTGAAATCGATGGAAGCTATTAATTGAGTGCTGATAGAAAATAACAAACAAAAATACTTTTGCAAATTTCAAGGTGTTTTTTTTTTTTTAAAGTTAATCCATAATTTTGGTTATTTTCTGTATAAACAACAAATAATCTACAGTTGATGGCATTTCTGATAGTGTTGAATGAGCTTACGAAAGTAAACATTAGCGAACCATCTTCAAACAAAAACTTTTAACATTAATTGAATATAACTAATAATCTTTGAATATTATGCTTTCAACTTAATTGACTTCATAAAACTTTCTCTGTGTTAATTGTAACTATAATAACATTGAAATTTTAAGGTTTAAGAAGAATAGAATGCATTGGCTTGAACGGACAGAGCAGAAGAGTTGTTTACACACCAGCGGTTTATCCTTTTGGAATAGCCATTCACGAGGGGCACATTTATTGGACTGATTGGGAAATGTAAGTACACAGTATCATTTCTTTTTACCTACTATATCAGATACAACGGACATACCATGCTGAATGTACCGGTTCTCGTTGACCACAGCGATCCTTTGACATACAACATTTTAATTTCTAAGCAACTACGCTTATCCTGTATTTTTTTGTGGCATTGTTTTTTTCTAAATCTACTCCTTAATTTTACCTAATATCCTCTGACAAAACTATATGACACCAGAGAGCTAGTACCACTCCTGAATGGTTCCAGTCTATCAGACTGGACGAGGCATTCTTTTCTCTGCATATAGAGCGATGTTTATATGATTTTTTTTTTTTTTTTTATTCTTTCAGATAATTTTAAATTTCAGTCAGACTACTAATTTAAATATTGCTGTCACATTAACTCTAGTATTACTCATTAATTCAGCTGAGGAAAATTTCGCTAATCAATCTGTGGCGGCTTTGTAAAGGTTGCGTAGTGTTATTAAAATCCAGACGGCAAAAATAAAAGACGATAAACAATTTTCACATTTACAACATATTTTATTTAATTTCTAACGCCAACTACGTTCTGTTTTCGTTCTAGCGGGAAAATTCCCTTTTAACAGTGAAAGTAGAAGTCGTTCAATTTGTATTCCATTTTCCATCAATAGGTGTCGCTACATCACTCCCTACCAGTAACAAAGTTACGTTACTTTGAAAATGGTAGAAGAATTAATATATCTATACAAATATTAGCGAACAAATACACATTGATACAAATTTAAATTGCACAAAATAATTACAAATACAATTACATATAAACATTTACATACAATATATCAAGTTAATTTTTAAAATGGACATGGACGAATTATAATTTTGAAGAAAAGTCAAAATGTCATTGAAACGTAGAGGAAGTTTTACTTGTCTTCCACAACGCGTTGTTGTATTTTGTTGTGCAACTTGCTGACTTGGTATAAATGTTTGCTCACTCGGCACAGATGTATGATCATTTGATGATGTTGGATTCAGAAGTTCATTAGGTTGTAACACATATGCTGGTTTTAATCTATCCACGGAAATATTAACTTGTTTATTTTTAATTGATAGAAGAAAGTTTTTAGGGGGATCTTTGCAATACCAAGTAGGGTCCTTCATATGGGGGTTCTAAAGGTTTTTAACTCTGTCAATTCGCAGAAACACATGTGTACAAATCTTTTGGAATGAATATCTGTTGTTTACATTTGTTTGTAGATTGGTATGGTTTTAAGTCAGCCATCTGTTTTCGAAGATTACTTACGAAATTATCATCAGATATTGGCAATCTGGATTCTTCAAAGAATTCGCCTGGTAATTTAATAGTTTTGCCATAAACCATTTCAGCTATTGTATACTTACAGTCCTCATGTAGAGCAGCTCGCAAACCCATAAGAACCGTTGGTAATGTGTCCGTCCAACGAACGTTGTTATGACATCTAATAGCTGTTTTCAAGGTAAGGTGAAGACGTTCAACTTTTCCATTACTCTGAGGATGGTAAGAAGACGTATGGTTTACTTTAACACCACATAGCGCAGATTAACTTCGAAATAGTTCTGAAATAAATTGAGCGCCTCTGTCAGTAATAACACAAGTAGGTACACCAAATCGGGTAATCCAATGCTCATAAAAAGCTTTTGCTATACTTGCTGCAGTGATATTTGATAACGGTACCACTTCCATCCAAGAGGTAAACCGATCAATACACGTCAAGCAGTATGTGTATCCATTAGAAGGTGAATAAGGTCCAATTAAATCTATATGAACGACTCTGGTGCTTGAAATTGTGAATATTCTGATTTTGTATGTTTAGTTATTTTATTTTTCTGACAGTTGATGCAAGTTTGAGTCCACTGTTTAACATCTTTTTTCATATTTGGCCAGATGAATCTTTTTTAGTTATTTCTTTTACAGTAGTTCGAATTCCAGAATGAGCTAAACTGTGAATTGTATTAAATATTGTCATTCGAAAATTTTTGGTATGAATGGTCTAATACTTGAAGTAGAGGTATTACAATACAAGGGCTTTCCTGATGGCAATTGGTGCTCTTTAAAATGTAATGATTGGGAATGTAATTTCAAATGTTGTAGTTCATCATTAATTTGTGCATCAGCTATCAAGTCATAATCGACAATAGGTGAATCGATGTCCTCAATTCTAGACAGTCTGTCTGCTACCACATTGTTTTGACCACTGATATGGTATAGGTTAGTAGAGAATTGTGAGATATATTGTAGATGTCGTAGTTGTCTGGGGAGGATTTATCATTGTTTTGCTTAAAAACGAATGTTAACGGCTTATGATCAGTATAAATATCGAAATCTCGACCTTCAAGTAAATGCTTAAAATGTTTAATGGATAAATATATACCCAAAAGTTCACGGTCGTAAACGCTGTAATTTTTCTGAGCATCATTAAGTTTTTAGAAAAAAATGCAATTGGCTTCCATCCATTTGGTTCTTTTTGTTGAATAACTGATCCAATAGCCCAATCAGATGCATCTGTGAGAAGTGACAGAGGGTAATCCGAGTTGGGATATGCCATTAACGCTATTTGAGCAACATCTTGTTTGCATTTTTCAAAACTTTGTCTGGATTCATCGGTCCATGGTATTTTGCGTCGATCTTTTTTTGTAGATCCTTTCAAAAGTTCATGTAGAGTTTTGCGGCATTATTTATGTAATTACGATAAAAATTGATCATTCCTAAGAAGGAACGTAATTCGTGCATAGTTTCTGGCAATGGATATTCTATGATAGCTTTGATCTGTTGAGGTTGTGAACCTTCCGCAGATATTTGATAGCCTAAAAATCTATTACAGGTACTCCCAAAACTGATTTGCTAATATTAATCCGTAGACCATATTTATCTAAACGCTGGAAAACTATTTTAAGATGTGAACGATGTTCTTCCTCGCAAGTAGAGGCGATCAACACATCATCTAAGTATGGAAATACAAAGTCTAGACCATAAAGAACTTCATTTATAAACCTCTGAAATGTTGCAGGGGCATTTTGAGACCAAAACTCATCACATTGAATTGATAAAGTCCAAAAGGTGTGATGATGGCAGTTTTGCCTTATCTTCATCTGCTACGGGAATATGATAATATGCTTTAGTGATGTCATTTTAGAAAATAAGTTTTATTAGTTAAAATATGTTGAAAATCCTGGATTCGAGGTATGTTATATCGATCAGGTATAGTTAAATCATTCAATCTTCTATAATCACCACACGGACGAAAAGAAACATCTTTCTTTGTTACTATATGTAAGGGACTTGCCCATTCTGAGCTAGATGGACTAATAATGTTATTGTCTAGCATATATTTAAATTCTCTTTTAGCTATTTCCAACCGTTTTGGATCTAATTGTCTTGCTTTACAATTTATAGGTTGACCTTTAGTTATAATATGATGTTTAACATTTGAATCAAGAAAATTTGGTTTTGTTATATTGGGATACATAGAAAATAAATCAGAATATTTACATAAGCTGCTCGTTGTATTTACACTTTCATTAATAGAGATGGATGCAATGTCACCATAAACTGCAAGGTTAATTACACCATCAATTAATCTTTTATGCTTGATATCAATTAATAAATTGAACTTATTTAAAAAATCTGCACCTAGTACAGGTTTACTAATTTTTAGCCACAATAAACGGGAATTGAAATTCTCGGCGCACACCCAGATCACGATTTAAAATTTCTGTACCAAAAGTATCGATTGCAGTATTATTTGCAGCATATAATTTATAGTCACTAATAAATTTGTGTTTAGAAGTATAAGGAATAAGACTTATGTCCGCTCCACTGTCAACCAAAAAGCGTAAACCCGTTTTTTTTGTCGTTGACAAATAGACGGAATTGACGGCAATGTTTTGTATTTTTAGCAGCAGAGTCTGCCGCTAATTCTGGTTTTCCGAAGGATTATTTTTCCATGCACATGGAGCTTTGCATTTATCAGGAAAACATTTTTCTCGAAAACGAAAATGGTAATAACAGTATTTGCCAGAAGGATTGTAAGAGTGATTGCGACTTACTTCGATGAGAAGAAGAGTATCGACCTCTATTTCTTGGTTGGGAACGAGAGTTCCTTGTGACACTCAGTTTGCAAGTTTATTATCCAAAGATGCAATTTGTTGTTGTAACTCAATTATGGCATCTGATCCTGATGAAACATTATTGCTTACGCAGTAAAGTTCTTGTTTTGGTTGCATTTCAAGAATACGATCCGCCATTAATGAGTTTCTCAATTCCTTCATCACTAACTAGTAAAATATTCCGCACGGAATCAGGCATTTTTTTGTAGAAATAATGTTGTTAGCACCTTATCAGTAATTCCATCAGTAGCCAGGTTTCTCATTTTTTGTAAAAGTTGACTGGGTTTAAGATCTCCCAAATCAAGTCCTGTCAGTAGTCTCTGAAGACGCTAATTTTCGCTTTCTTTAAAAGTATTCAGCAAACGTTCTTTAGCAGCGGTATATTTCGTTCTATTATCATCACTTATAATGTCCCACAAACTTTCAACAAATTTCTGTTCTAATTGCGAAACTAAGTAGTTGAATTTTGTCTCCTCGGCTGTTATTCCACAAATTGAAAACTGAGCTTCAACTTGAAAGAACCATATTTCTGCCCAAAAAGGAAGTATTTTGACACTTACACAAGCTACTTCATCTTTTTTCGCCGATTCATTAGTTTCAGTCATTTTGTAAATAATTCACCGGTTGCAAACAATTCACGGGTCACCAAGTATGTGGCGGCTTTGTAAAGGTTGCGTAGTGTTATTAAAATCCAGACGGCAAAAATAAAAGACGATAATCAATTTTCACATTTACAACATCTTTTATTTAATTTCTAACGCCAACTACGTTCTGTTTTCATTCTAGCGGGAAAATTCCCTTTTTAACAGTGAAAGTAGAAGTTGTTCAATTTGTATTCCATTTTCCATCAATAGGTGTCACTACAAATCTTATATAGACACTCCATAATTGGTATGTCCCTTGCCATATCAATCTCAGAGTGCCCTTTTCCCTTAGCTTATCTGGCCTGCATATGGAGTGAAAAAAAACTCTTATGGGTCATAAATAAAATATTACTAATCTAACGATAATTGTTAAGCAAAAATGTAACTTTGATCTTTTGCGTTTTTAAACTACTCTATTGCCAATAATACTATAAAAATATTTTATTGATAAATTTTCTTGTGGTTGTGTGTAGCAGATAATAGATACAAAATTTTATATTTATGAATAATGCATGTTCTTTTGACAACTCAGGAATTTGGTTATATTATTTGTAAAAACATTTGTATTACTGTAAAGTAATGAATGTGGCAACATAAATTTAATTTACTTCAAATTCATTTCAATTTCAGTAAATTCCTCCATCGTGTGGATGTAAACGGTGGTGAAGCTGAGCCTTTGGAAATCCCAGCAGGAGGAAGTGGGAAAATGTATGGAATTGTATCGTTACCATCTTATTGTCCCTCAGGTAAATAGCCTTGGATTATTTTTCTCATTTTCTGTAACAAATTGTTTACACTGACATTTTAATCTATGAATATTTTTTCTATAAATAACTAAAAGGAAAGGTATAGTAACCTGCTTTTAATCTTGCACCATGGCATTGCTGGATGAGTGATTGAACTATATCAATCTATATCTACTATAACACTCATCCGAAAAAAAGTCCCTTCGAAAGAGAATTTTTACAAATATTGGCCGTAAAACAACATAATCAGAATCCAAGTTTTTATTTCATGAAGAATTTTTTTTTTAATTTAAAATGCCTTTTCATATAACAACAAAGAAGACTTACTTGAATTTGCTCTTATGTAGACTTTTATTTTAGGTTTGAAATCTTTTAGATTAGATAAAAACTTATTTAGAATAATTTTAAATACTTCTGAATATCAAATGATAAAATTCTTATTATTTACATTCAAATCAATTTAATAGGACGATATCACCAAGGATCCACTTTTTAATAGCAGTCAGCATCTTCTTGTTTTTATAGCAAATAAATCCTTCAAGATGTTTGTGTGCAATTGCACGACTGTCGAAACACGGATATTCATGAACTGCTTTGTCATATACGAGTTTATTTTCAAAACTTTTCAAAGCTTCTTCTTCAAAGCAAACAGCAACTTCATTCAGTATAGATAAAAATAGAAATGACTACTTGACTTGAATCACCTATTTTGATGTAATTACCACCAACTCTCAATCTCTTGCGATGGACAATAGTGTTGCCATAAAAAGCAGGGTCCTATTCTTTACTTGATTAGAAAAATTTGGCACCAATCCTTGGAAGGGAGCCTGCTATGATATTCCAACTTAGTTCAGAAAAAAATATTTTCTCTTCTTTTAGTGGGGAGTGCATGTGCAGTGGATAATGGTGGTTGCAAATATCTCTGTCTTCCAACTGGAAGAGGAGGCCGTTCTTGTGTGTGCCCTGACACAAGCGAAGATGGCTCAGATATTGAGTGCTCAAACTTATCCTGATTATTTAGTATATGAACTTAAATCATCATTAATGAATCTTATCCAATCCATATTCTGTGTGAAATGTCAATCATATTTTCATTAAGCATTTAAAGTATTGATTTTTTCTTTGTAAAAAGAGTCATTTATTTCTGTTCCAATAAAGTTTTCATTTTCTTAATTACTAATACAATTTTAACTATGCTGAATAATTATTTTACATATAATTTTTAAATTTACAAAATTGTATAAAAATAAGTTTAAGCTAGTTAGTCGCTTACTTTAAAAACCTATGTACAACCTAAGTTGTATTATTAAGTAAATGAAAAATAATTTCTGTCATTGATTTAAAGTGTGTGTATATATATTACCCAAATACCATTAAACAAAACTTATGTTAAGATTAAGCAATCAGTCTTTTCTTTTCCTTTCCCGAAATGGATAATTTGTTTTTAAAACTAAATCTAAAACTCCAATAAAAGTTGTTTATAAATAGTTAATTAGAACAAATAAATTATATTTGTGAATTACAATTCAAAATGAAGAAACACATCTCAAAGTAACATATGAATGGACATGATTAAATAAAACTATGAGATATACTTTTTTAGGAGAAAAGAACATGGCCACACTTCAAATAAAAGTATATACAGTAATTTATTAAAACAGTAGTATACATCTAAATATAAATACCTTCATGGGTATTTTTTTTTATGAATAGATGTTTGAATAACAAGGGAGTGAATTTCTCTTGTATTTACAATTGATTTTTTCCTGAGAAACTATGATTATCTAAGTTGACCACTGTCACATAAATGCAAGTAGGCTGTTTGCATATGCCATGGGTTTAACATTTGGGTGAGGCTGAAATAATACATAAAAATAAATAAATACATTTTTTCAAACTATGCTACTTATTTTTCATCAAATATTGTTTTTATGAAAGCTCATTACAAAAAACAGCTTCACCCTTTAAATTAAAATTATCTTTACGGTGTTTATGGGATTATCTTTTCTACATTCATTAAAACCATTACTTTACTCAAGATAATATTTTTGACATGCCTAATTCTTCTAGAAATATAATCAGAAACCAATAAAAATATTTTTATTTCATAATTTGTTCATGGCAAAAAACGAAGTGCTGTAAAATTTAATCAATAAAATAGTTTTTCTATATAGTAATTCTTAATTTTGTCAATTAAATGTTTTGTGTAATTTAAAAACACATATTATTAAAACAACTGCCCTTCTCAATATAATATCTGATTAATGACCTGTTTAAAAACTTAAAATTTCTTTTTTGTGCAAAAGGGATTCACAGCTATCTTTTTCAAAGAAAAATATAAATAAATGTTGCATAAAAAAAACTCATGAAACAAATTAAATATATAACTACAGAATTCCAAAAAAAAAAAAAAAAACAGATTTCAGTGAAAATGGCCAAAATTGAAAGTGGTCAAGGATGCAAAAAATGAAACTCCTCAAAATACCCATATACTTTAAGGGTAAATAGCTTATCCATAAAAAGTTAATACTCACAACAGCATTGTAAGAAACAAATTTTGGCTTCATGTCTCTCCCTTTCATGGTTATGAAGGCTCCTTTGTTGCCCATAGTATCACTATATAAAAGAAAAAGTAGTAGATCAATTAAATCTTTATCAATATTTTTAAATTATTCTATAAAATAAATCAACAAAACAGCAAATTTTTTTACCAGTAATTTGGTGCCGAGAAAACAGTTATGCACTTGCCATCATGAGCCACTTCATAGCCATTGGCTTTGACTTCGTGACTCCTGATTACGTAATCCAACTTGTTTTTGGAAAGGAACTTTTTGGTCACATCAGGACCAAATTGGATGCCTACACCTCTCTTGCTGGCAGAAATGCCAGGCTGAACTTGGGGATCAGACCACAGCAATTCACACATTAAACCTATTGAAAACATATATATTATAACAATTGCATATTTCAAGTTTTACAAAAGAGGAAAATGTTTTCTTTGATATAAATATAATAATAGAAATATGAAATAGATTTTATATTTTAAAAAGTTCAGAAGAATAAATTATATGTAATTTGTTTAAAAATATTATAACAAATAATTATGTCTATAGTCAACAACAGATGGTGTGAGAAAATTGGCAAGCAGCCACATAATCTGAATATAAAGAATGGCCCCATAGAGAAGGAAGTCCTTTATAGAAGAGATTTTAATTGAAAAAAAAAAAAAGAATTTTTAATTTTAAATCACCCATTATTAAAGGAGAAATTAGGGAAATAGTTAGTGTTGAATTTTTTTTTTAACCCTTTTAAAACGATTCTCCCTAATGCCCATCTGACTAGATCCAGTAGCATGTAATAAATTTGTTTGTTTTGTTATTAAACCAGATGCTTATCATTTCACTCTATGATCGGGCTACATTTAATTTTTATGAAACTCAAAATATTGATGAAAAAACATTTATTCGCAATGCTTAGAGGAAAACATGAATACATATATGCGCATAGATCAAAACAATCCATAACCCAGCATTTTCTTTAATATTCTAACACATAATCATTAAACTTATTAAAATAACATAGCTAAAATTCAAATTCACTGTTAACCAGTAATTGAAGTAAAAAATATCTTGCAATGTTTTATCCATAACAGCATTAATTATAAAACCTCATAAAAAATAATATAAGTTTCATACATCTCTCTTAAAATTTTATGATTATAAACACAACAATAGGAATGGTATTTTTTTTAGCATCTACATAAATGAATCTGTAAAAATTGAATTGATTAACAGTCATTTCTAAGGAAATTCTTAATATTACCTCTTTCAGGTGGTTGCATATTTCTGTCTATTTTCCTAATATCATCTAACGTAACATCACTTTCAGAGAATAAACCTCCATGCATTACCTATTACAAAAACAGAAGCATGCATTAATCAGCATATTTACATTTTATTAAAGCATTTAGGGAGAGAAAAACCATTACTTGCTTCATGATTTCATTATATTAAAACAATGTTGTTGTTTTTTAATTAACTTGCCTTTAGAAATAAAATTCAAATGAAGTTGCTAAAATGTTTAACAATATGCATATTTAAAATTATTGCTAAAAGAATTTAGTAGAAAATTTTTATTTAAAATACATCCATACACATTAAAAATAGAATTTTACCAAAAAAAAAAAAAAAAAAATTATAATAATAATAATAAAGAAAATCTACTAACCAGAACTCTGTCATTTAATAAATGGCACAAAGGTAACCAATTATACACTTCAGTAAATAAATCAGACATTTGTGATGAATATGTATGATAGTTAAGTAAAATATCTGCTAAAACATTTCTATAACTTAGAAATAATTTATAAAAATAATTAAGATCAGTAAATTTAAAAATTTCATTTGATAATATTAAATTGAAACTATCTTGCTAAATTTTATTACCATGTGTTATTAGTGAAAAAACAATTAAATTTAAATATTTTTCTAAGAAGTTTACATTAAATACAGTTTTTGCAATCAGAAATTAAAATGGCAAATATTAAACTGATTTAAGGAATAAGAAATCATAAATTTAAATAAATTATTTGAAATATTTTATATAAATTTAAAATATTCAAAAAGGTTATATTTAATAAGCAACTTTTTTTTTTTAGCAATCATTTTGATTTTAAAATAAATTACTCCATATAGGTTGGCATTTCCTTATAACATTACTTCATCGAGAAATATGCTAAAATCAAGATTTAAGTATTAAAAATATACACGATAAAAAATTTTTTTAAAGGATATTTAGCTCTGACTTCTCCTTCAAAGCCATACATTTGATTCATTGTCTGACTTTCATGATTACCTAAGAAAAAGGAAGAAAATTTAGTATAAAATAATTCAACATGTGCTATCAACTGAAAAAATGAGTAAATATCTAAAATCATTACCTCTGGACATGAAGAAATGATTTGGATACAACAATTTAAAACCAAACAAGGTGAATATGCATTCAACAGAAAAAGAGCCTCGATCAACAAAATCTCCATTAAATAACTGAAGATTTGAGTTAAAGAAAGGTGAAACATATAATTCTAATAAAAATACATATTTAACATAAAAATTCTTACGAAAAGTATCTGGTAATAATGTTACAAAAATATTTTATAATAAAAGATTTTTAGATTCTTCTATAAGAAATACATACAGTAACCTCTTTTTCATTCGACAGATTCTATAATCTGGCACTGATTTAACCTTAGTTTTTGTAAAGATTTGAGAGTTTGTTGACTTTAATCATCAAATGGCAAAACAATGCTGCTCATATTTTCAGCCAGTGTTTATAGTAATTGTCAGTTTTAATTTCAGTACAGTGTTACACAATAAATATGTAAATGTTTTAATCATTTAATTTTTATCTAAGGTGCTATATTTTTGGATCCTCTCTAAAACATTGATGCTCCTGACATGGCTATGGTGCTGAACATATTGGTTTAAAAGAGAGGTTACCGTAAAAAAAAAAAAAAAAAAAAAAAAAAAAAAAAAAATGATTGTCTCTGAATAATTTTATAATTGTTATTATTGGTAATTCCTTATATGAAAACAGTCCAAGTAGTTTTATATCTTACTGTTTCTTTCGTCAGAATTTAAAAAATTATTTCAATGAAGAGATATTACATGTGAAATAACATTCAAAATGAAAATCTGTAATGTTAAAATAAAAAATAATTTCAGAAAAAGGCCTATATTCTTAATTTTTAAAGGTATAGTAGAAATGAACACCATGGCAGATAAACCCAACATTTTAAAGAATTGTTTTGGCGGCGATTTTTCTTACTTTTGAAACTTCATTTAGTTTAAAAAAAAAATATGTATCCAGGATGCATTTAATGTTTTTGATTTAAAACTACTTGATTCAACATGCAACACATATAAAATATTTAGATATCTTTTAGAGCTTAAATATTATAATTCCATAATAATACTTCTATAATATTTACTTCTTTTAAAGATTCATACTTTTCTCATAGCACCTTATGATACTTTATGTTTGTTATAAAATAACTAAAAGAATAAATTCAGATCATTATTTAGAATTCTTCTTAAATAGATCAGCGAATTAACACAGTACACCAATTTAATATAAGGATTTTTATACCTTAAGATATTTTTTCTATAATTTTTAAGTTACTACATACAAAAATTTAATCAATGAATTTCATATAACTGTACTCATTTATTCTTTTAAATTATTTCAAATTTGCAGAAACAGACAAGTACTGCATAAGGCAGGGATGGGCAAACTCCGGCCCTCTGGAAGGTTCTATCCGGCCGCGGATAGAATTTTAATTTGCCGGTCAGAGGCAAATTAAAAGAAATATATATTTTTATATTATATATCCATCTCCTTTTCTTCTTTGATTAAATATTTTTTAATTCCTTTTTCAAAGGACTGATGATCTTTTTACTTTCTCTTTTGTTCTACAAAACATAAATCAACGGAAATAGCAAGCGTAGACAGCTTTCAATCGGTAAAGTGTTAAAAGCGGAAGTTCTTTGTTAGTTGCAACTGTAGATTGGCACCAACAAGTGTTATCTCTTTATCGGGAAGCAGAAATATGGGAATCCAATATAGGTGAATTAGACCTCACATGTGGCAGACTGTGCATTTTAAAGCTCCAGCCAGCGGCTTTTGCTTTCAGTGCGAGTTCTAATATTATCAATTGCATATGGAAAGATTATGGACATATAGCATCATTGTGAATAGCGGTAAAAATATTAAAAGTATAGCGTTGCTAGTGCTAGTTTGGGTTATTCGTAAAATATTTCAACCTCAAAAACTTACAGTTGATTCAGAGTGCTATGCTTTTAATGATGAATGGACCTGGAAATAAAAAAAAAGTTGAAAAGGTTGTAAAAAGGTTTCCAGTTGTAAAGGATAAATCAGAGTGTCTCATTGCAATTTCATTCATCTCATTAACATATTTAAATTATAATACTTGCATATTGTTTTTAAAATTTTAGAAAAATTTATCTTGGCCCGACAAACTTTTTTTTTTTTTCCGATTTTTGGCCTGTGACCGAAAAAAAAAAGTTTGCCCATCCCTGGCATAAGGTATATAATGATTGATTTTCAGTATTGCTTTCATAGGGAGATGCCAACTTTAAATGAGGCCTTTAGTAGTAGGTCAGGAAATATTTCTTATGCTTGCCAATAGGAAGGATAGTTATAGGTCGTATAGGTTATGCTTGTTAATAGGATTAGAAGTGAAAGTGGCAAGAATACTTTTACCTTCAAATTGAATTACAATTAACTTTACCACAAAGTACATGTGAATCTGCAACTTTTAATATTATTAATCAATTCTACTTAAGTACTAAACAAACAATTTGAGATTTTAAAAGATTAATATGAAGATAATAAATTTACAAATCAATTACAATAAAAAAAGGATACATAAGGATTGGTTTCTGAAGGTAAACCATTTAATTCAAAAATATTAAGAAGATCATAATACTGTCCATGAATATCACCACAAACAGTAAATTTGCTGTCCTAAAAATAGTAATAATAATAATAAGTAAATGTAAATTAATGATGAGAGAAATTGCTTGACAACTTAATAAAAAAAAAAGACTTACTTCAGGAATTATTACTTCAACCATCGTAGGTGATCTTTCAAAAAGTGCTTTTACATTAAGAAGAATCTAAAAAGAAACAATAGAAATATATATGCGGTAAATTATTTCAAAATAAAATACCTATAATAGGATAATAAAAAATTATAAATAAACCAAGTGGTACAACTTGATTTATAAATGTAAGTTTTGAAATAAATACAAGCTAAATTTTCTCTTTTTTTTTATTATTCTAATAATCATTTCAATAAAACTTCAATACAATTAAGAGCATTAATATTATTGCATACCAAGTACGAAATTAATATTAACTAATAAATTATGAACTGCATTTTTAATTTAAGATAAAACCATCTCATAACTTCATATCACTTTTAACAACATCTATCGGGCGATGGAGAAAAACAATAGTCTGATCTCTGTATTCAATTGACCATGCTAATGTCTCCCCTTTTCCCCAGATTATATATTCCTTTTCGTTTATTTCTGTACACTGTTTCATATAATGTTTTGTCTTATTAAATATCAAAATAATTCTGATGATGCCATTTTTAAAATTTTATAAACATAGCCAAGTTATGAAAGAAAAATAATAATCTATATAAAAATATAATTTAAATTCAATGTTCCAGAATAATTTTACTTAAATCACTTCTGACAGAGCAAACAGTATACATTTAATATCATCCGATAGGATTATGCTGGCATATCCTATTTTATTATTAGTATTTTTTTTTTTTTTTTTTTTAATTTTCCAAATCGCAAAATAACTTAATTTGATCAATTTGCGCAATAATTTTTGTCAGGAAGTTTAATAAAAGCAATTTAAATTTTTTTAAGAAAGAATGTATAACACAAATTGTAGAAATTATAGTTTAACATACATTTATGTATAGAAATAGCATTTAATGCCAGTTAAAAGAATTATCAGATTACTTTGGTATTTCTGTGAATTTTACAAACTAAGCTATGGATACAAATCCAATTCAAATTTATTTGTTTGTCAACATACATAATATTATTATAAGATTTTATAAACCATCTTACTGAAACCCAAATCTTCATTATAAAAAAAAAAAAAAAAAAAAATCTTTGTTACAACATCTAATACAGAAATTAAATTTTAGAATAGATAAAAACAATACCTGATAAGCATATTTTCGGTGCAATTTCTTTCCTTCCCTATAGGTTTCCATAAGGCTTTTCATAAAATCTAATGTAACAGCTTCATTTTCTAATTTAGGTCCATTATAACAATCTTCAATAGCTATGAAACAAAACATTATGCTTATTAACTATCTTAAAGGATTATTTTCTATTTGTTCTGTTCTCTATACTGATAAATGTTAGAATATGAAAATATTAATACAATTAAGATATTAATACAATTTAAATTCTTCTTTGAGAAGAATACAATATTCAATTTTTTCCCTCTCCTAAAGAGAGATAAAGTAACTATGCAGAATTCTTACATTATATATCTTACAGAAAATGTAACTAAAATTCAAAACATATATTCAAAATTTTAAGATTTATAATTCGAATTAAAATACTTTTTAATTAATAATTTTGAAATGGTTCGCAATCCTCTGATCTACTAAAAAAGAATGGCTTGATTATGTAGCTCTTTTGTCAAGAGAATAATGCAATTCAGTGAACATTAGATCTAGAATTTAAAAATATGGCTGCAAGATGATAGTTTAGCTTTTGAATTTAAATGTTTTTCAGCTGGATAGTATAGAGCTAAAAATTTTTGATTAACATTACAGAAAATGACAATTACAGCAGTCGAAGTTTACTGAAAGAGGATACTTGTTCCCCAATTAAAATTTTCTTTCTAGAAACTGCATGTTTCTTTAAAAGGAATTAATGAAAAAAATGAAGTTTATTGCAAAAATATTAACTACCCATCTAATTAAAAGTATGAAATCATGCTACAATATATATATATATCTAATATATAAAATTCTCATGTCACAGTGTTTGTTGCCAAATTCCTCCGAAACGGCTCGACCGATTCTTATGAAAATTTTCGTGCATATTTGGTAGGTCTGCGAATCGGTCGTAATCTATTTTTTAAACCCCTAAGTGATAAGGGTGGCCCACCCCTAAATATTTTTAAAAATTTCTTTGGCAAACCAATGTAGTGTTTTTTTTACCATTGAGGAAAGCGCCAATCTTGCAACCCTGAATTTTCACCAATTTCTTTAGGGTTGCAATACTGCAATTAGAGGAATTGAAGCTTCATTTTCGAACAATATAATGACTATTTTATTGCTATTTCGATAATTAATTGCAGAATTCTTATTTGCACTAATTTCATCGTTGGAGTAAAAAGTTTGTTTCCACCACAGACGAAAGATATACCACAATAAAAGGATGGTGCCGTGTCTCGACGCCTGTACTACATAACCGTAAAATTCTCATGTTCTGAATATTATTGTTTTATGTACTACTTTAAATTTTGTGAAAATTATATTGTATGAAATTTATATTATTTCTATGAGAAATAAATCAAATGTATGTAAGTATTACCTGATTTGATTATCAATATTTTTTTTTTATTTTCTAAGTTTGAATTTGAATAAAATATATTGAATGAAAAGTTGTGAATCAAAACATTGAACTTTTCTATGCTTAAAGTTTGTCAACATGTGTTGTATTTGATTAAGAATTCTAAAATGAAATGTGATCTAACAAGATAATATAATATAGACAATATAATTTTAAAGAAAGATGATGAATTTTAAAGGATTTTTTGAAAAGTGTGAAAATGAAGTAAACTTTGCAATTATTTGATATAATGATAACATTAAAATTTTATAAAAGATATTATAATAGTTGCAAGTTGAAAATCAAGGACATTTTATTTTAAAAACTTTTGTTATTTGAAAAACAAAGAATTTGAGTTATAAATTTGAGTGATTTGAATATTGTCGAAGAAAAATTGATAAATGGTACTTTTAAATTGGAAGTTATTTAAAGAAAACAAAACAAATAAATAAGTGTTTATATTAATAAAGGAGAATTGAAAGCTCAATAACATTTTTATGTATGTACATTTGTTTTTATTTATATTTAAAAGTTGGTTTTAATTATTTCTTATTTGAATTTTTATGCATTTTGTATTCATTCAAAACATCACAATAAAAAATATTTCTGTTCTAAATGCTTTGAAACTTCATGTAAAAGTTTTCTTTAAATGTATGAAAGGAATAGAACATGGAAATTAACCTAAATTCATAAATTATTTTTATTTTAGTTTTTAAACTAAGAATTTTTGTAAATAAAAAAAAAAAGTTTGTGTCGACAAACTTTAAGCATACAAAAATGTATAAATAATTGAGATATAAATTTGAAAACAGTATATTACCTACATAAGGATATTCCCAGCATAAAAATACTTGCAAAGGAAAAAACTATTCATGTTTTATTTATTTTTGAATTATAAAATTTTGCAACAATATCAAATTTTTGCAATGTTTATCCATATTTTAAAGAATAAATTGTATAAAGAATAGTTAAAGTTGATATTTTTATGTGAAATTCAAAAGGTTTTGAATATATTTAATCAAAACACTTGCAAAAAGGCTAAATATTTTAAATTCAGGTCATTTCATATTAAAAGCCTTTGCAAATAGCAGGAAGTTGTAAAAAAAAAGTTTGTCGAGCAAATTTTAACTTTTTCAAAACAAAGCTCAGAAAATATTTACAGCTTTAAGGAAAAACAAAACTATTTTTAATAAATAACACTATGAACTTGATAATTCAATGGGATTTTAATATATTTACAACATTTTTAAAAGTACTATATCTAATTAAAAGTTGTTTTTAGCTTTTTCTCAGAATGAATTTTTATGCTTTTTGTTTTCATGTGAAACACCATAACACAAGTAATTTTGATCCAAATGCTACAAAACTTTGTATTTATGTTTTTCATAAATGTTTACAGATAATAAACCTCTGAAATGATCATAGCTACATAAATATTTTTTATTTTAAATGTTAAGCTTGGAGTTACATGCAAATTTTGAAAGAATTTTGTGTCGACAGTATTTAAACTAGCACAAAACAATAAAGATATAAATTTACCAGAGGTCTATTCACTGTAAAATGTTAGTACAAACAAATACAAACTTAGAAATTTAAAAATATTGATTTGATTTCAGGTTTTGTAACAGCATCAATTTTTGGCCATTTTTTTCCCTTATTTTAGCTTATAAAAATTAAAAAAATAATAATAATGAAATTTTTTTATGTGAAATCATTAGTTTTTAGATACATTCAATCCAAAAAAGTGTACAAAGATAAAAAATTTCAAAAAAATTCCTTCGAAGGTGTTCGTGTACCTTAAAACGATCGTTTGCTTTTGTATTTTATTGTGAATTTTTTTAAAGTCTTTTCTTATTATATCCCTATTTTATTTTAATTGTATTGTATTTTTCAATTATCATTTTCAGTAAACGACCACCAAAAATATCTAACCTCAGAATCCGTGTTTCTCCCATGGGCAGCTGTATGTTGCATGCTCACGTGTTCGAAAACCATCGAATTTATTTATTTCGATGAAAGACAGACTAACAAGAAATATTGTTCATCGCTTAGTTCTTAGTTAAATGAAAGTAATGATTATTAAAAATTATATTGCATAAATAATTATAAAACAGTCTTAAAAATCAACATTATCTACCTCATTCATTAAATTAATAAAAATTAAACATTTTCTATTCGTTGAAACTTAATTTGATCTTTTCATCATTCTTTACCAATCACTTCCTTAACAATACCAATTATAGTATCTAATAATTGAACAAAAAGTACAAGAAAGCCACAGCAACGCGTGGCCGGGTCTTCTAGTATATATATATATATATATATATATATATATATATTAGGAGATTACATTCCATATTAATATCACATAAAACTAACATTTTGTCACACAATAATTCAATTTCAATTGTTTTCTAATTGCTTTTTAAAAAAATTTTTTGGTTAATATTCATAAATTTTTTTAGGATTTATGGTGTTATTAATCACATAAAAAATTATCAAATAGTTTAATAAAAAGCTACCAATGTAATTTTAGACTTAGCAAGTAAAAGAAATATATGAAAAAAAGTAATTAAAATATAACTGTAGTAACTGCAGCACTTAATATTTTTATGATATTTTTCTTTATATTTTATATTTCATCTAATTCAAATAATAAAAAAAGAAAAGTCATGACAAACTTTTCCAATGTCAAAAGATTAGTCAGTTTGGTGGGGTTTATAGCACAAAAACAGCTGGCCAAGCTGCACCAAACAATTTGTCAAAATGTGATAAAAGTGACAATTTCATTAAAAAAAATATTAAAAAATCATGAACGGCGTTTTGAAAAATTAAGTAATATATTAGCTTTTTGCTTCAGAATAGAATATTTGTTTTTTACTGTATTTTTGTCAGCTGCCATTAAAGATAATTAGAATTTGAGGATAATATAACTTTGGATAATTTACACAATGTGGCAATAGTTTGAAATCAGAGTAGCTATAGTCAAGAGAAACACTGCTGGAAAGGCAATGTACTTCTATAAGCATTTTGCAATATCCATATTGTATGGGGATAGTAATGTAGAGATTGCCACAGTAATTTCAGTATTCAGTGTTTATGCTCTCTGGAGAACATAACATAAAATATTTGTTCTTTTCTATTTTGTAATTCTTTGGAATAACTATGTTTCTTCGATTTCTTCCTTACCAGCACACACTAAGTCACATACAGATTTAACATCAGCTTCATATGTTTGACAGCAGCTGAGTGTCCTAACGCTGTTTTATGTACATATAAACTATTTTATCAGCAAATAAAAATGCTTATGATTGAGAAAATGTTTAATAAAAATTAATTAATCCCTACGTATTTTTTATTTTTTTAATGATTCTAAATCTCTTCCAATAACAAACAAATTTTTGCAGATTTTAAAAAGGTTATAGTGTTAAAAAGTTTTTAAAAAGTCAATACGATAAAAATTTGGTAAATGTTAATAATCAACCAGTTGCCTTCCCCCTCCCCCAAAAAAATTGATGATGACAGACAATGTTTAAAAATGCTTTTGCTTATGATGTTTTACGGCCTTCAGCAGAGCACAAATTTTTTGACATAAAAGATATGAAATTGGAAAAGAATTTGAATCCAATATACTACAATATCCACTATGTAGCTCAATAAGGAAAGCTAATTTCTGCTATAATACTGTTAAATGGCCAATACACTTAGATGAGCTTGTTCCTTAGTGAGATGAACAGGAAGTGCTCCATTATTTAAATTTTAAACAGCTTCAACTACAAAAGATTGATAACTGCTGATTGATGGATCTGGAAAGTGATGCACCGCCCATCTACCAGAACCTGGGATCAAAGAGATAGTGTTGTGCAAGTGTGCAATCAAATTGCAGCTCAATTGTTAAGATTCCCTTTAACTGGGGCATGGATTGCCATACAAAACAAATGTAATGCCAAAGTGATAATAAATAACAAACAAATTAAAGAATATAAAAAGCAAATAATACAATATGAATACGAGACAGCAATATAATCAGAAAAAGATGAGACCTGTAATCTCAATAATAAAGAAGACAAAAGAAAAAATGCAAAGATCACTGGTTTGTCTGAAGTGCATGATATCCCAACACATCTGAAGAAAATGCACGTCTAAGAGGTCTATGTTGAGAGAAATCCTATTTGAGCCTCTAATAAAATTACACTAAGAATTCAAATCTTAAATTTTTTTTTTTGTGAATTAAATTACTGATTTAACACTGGTAAAAGCATCTTCCTTAAACAAACAATTTAACAACCTTAAACAATTAAAACCTGTTTGAAAGATATTTTAAAACATAAAAAAAAATTCATGAATTTGTTTAACTTAAGCAATCCTTTTTTAAACAAAATTAATATGTTTTTTTATAATAAATGCAACAATCAATGCTGTTTTTCTTACTCATTGTCTCCAAGTTCAACGTCTCGGCTACTGATTTCCTTGTTTCCTCCACAGAAATGGCATTTTCAAATGCTTTCCTTTTAACTATTTTTGAGCACTCAACATATTTTGTTTTTGCATCCTTGTCATTAGGACGAGCAGTCATAACCTAAAAATATTGTAAAAATAAGTAAATGAATGAAGAACAAATTAAATTAAAACACACACTAAAAGCACCAAATAAACTGAAAATATTTCAAAATATTTACAATACATTTAAAACTTAATTTATTAAACATAATTTTAATTCTTATAAATATCTGATTTTCAGTACACAAAAATAAGATACATTATAGATAGCCTTATTTATATTTTAAATATACTAATCAAAGAAATAAAATATTGGATTAATTACTAGAGTTTACAATAATAAAAATTTATAAACTTAAAAAGGAAAAATGATCAGATTCTTTGAAGGTCCTATTTTTATAATTTATTAATTAAGCTTAAAAAAAATAACTTATAAAATTACATTCATGTAAGGAATAAAAATCAAAACAGTTACAAAGTAAAAAAACCAAAACTTTAAAAGTATATGACATTGTGTGAATATAAACATTTTTCCCCTCCCTTAATATCTTATTAGGCTCCACAAATATTTTGTGAAAAGTCTAATTACATATTACTTACTGCATTAAAATCTTTCAAAGCTTGCTTAAATTTTCCTAGTGACATATAAGCTGCAGCTCTCCTATAATAGCCCTAATAGAGAGAAAATTATCTTTAGTTAACACTTCAATTTTACATTTTCAGTCAAAAAAATTTCAAGCATTTACAAAAATCTTATTCAATATTAATAATGCTATACATAAATATAAAAAAGGATTTAAAATGTCAGCAAAATATCAATTTTTTTTTTTTAAACACAATTTGAATGTTATTTGGAAAGTTATAATAAATAATAAATTATTTCTAATAGTCAGTACAATTAAAAGGAACCAGAAATATTGAAACCATACTATGCATGGAATGAGTATGCCAAATTTGAATTATTACATTTTTCTACATATTTCCCATAAGATTTAAAATGTATTTTATATACATATGATTATATCATAGAAGGTTACCAATGGCACAAGAAATTAAATAGCATTTACATTGGAAAAGTATCAGCACATTTGATCATTTGTTTATGGAAAAAAAAATGTTTAAAATTTTTAGAATCTTTAATCAAAAACATAATCATTTCAGTGAGAACAACTTGGCTGCAAAATTTATTATTGAATCCTAAAATAACCTTCAAAACCTTTTCCCATTAGCAGTTCATTTCCCTTTGCTTGTCGCTGAAGAAAAATAATGATCAGTGGAGAAGTTACTATTTGAATTTTGTAAATTTACCAATTGCATCACAGAACTAACAACATTGGTATGGATTAAAAAAAAAAAATGGCTTGTAAAATTCAAAATATGATAATTTGCCATACTCTATGGTCTATTTTGCCTCATTCTTCAACAGAGGCTTTGAATGTAAATTTTCGTTGATGTAATGTGTGAAAATAATAATGTGTGTAATGTGTGCAGGCAAATTGCTTGAAAACAAATACAATTCAATTCTTATAAAATAAACAATCAGTAGACAATAATGATAGCAAAACATATATATACTTTAAAAAGATCTTGTAAAAATTTTACTGTAAGTATATTTTAGCAGAATGAAAGATCTGAAAAACATGACAATGGAAATTGATTGGTTTGGTTTGTCGCTTTACAGTCATCTTGTGCACAATTTAGGCTAAACAGACCGGGACCTATAGTTTAAAGTGGATTCTGAACCACTACAAACATCCATGGCACCGCCGGGACTCGAATCCGAAACCTGTCAGTGCCAGAGCGCTAGCCACTCGGCCATTCAGGCCCCACAATGAAAATTGAGGAAGAACTGGTACAGTAACATTTATTAAAAGTCAATGCACATATAATCTTAAATTTTTTTTTTTGATCTTTTGTTTTTCTAACATTTATTATAGTCCTATTCTTGGATTTTTATAAAAATCTTATTGGCAGCCCTAATTTTAATAGCAATTATATTATGTTAAAATAAACAGGATAATGAAAATTCAAACTAAAATTTACTAAGCAGAAATTTTTAAAATCTATGAATATGCTCTTTAAGAACTGAACTATAAACTATGAATTTTATTATTTTAAAAACTATTACATTAAAAGAACCACTTAATGCTAATTATTCCAAAAGAAACACAAACAATGACTTGAATAAAAAATGTACAATAACACTATAAAGGAAACAAAATAATTTGTTCTGTCATACTTAACATAAGATCCATCAAGTTCTATGGCTTTTGAAGCATCGTTCAGTGCATAACCAAAACATTCTGTTTTCAGGTATGCAAAACTTCTGTTTCCGTAATATACTGCTACATCTGGATTTTCATTGATAGCTTCTGTATACATTTCAATGGCTTTATCAAATTCTTGTCCTGTAAAAGAAATAAGTAAATTTCATTACACTATTAAGCATACTAATAACCTATACAAAAAAATAACTTCTCAATCTCACTTTCAGCTACTGCAAATTCAAGAATGCATGCATGAGTGTATTATTTTCAATTACTCTTTTACATCAAGACAATTTTCTTAAAAATATTCTATACTTTCATATTAGAATGTAAATCTGAATATCAATATATGCAATATGAAAATAAAAATGTCAAAATTTTTCTTAAAATATATCTATTAATTTTAATTGTTTTTCCGGCTTGTTAATGTGAATTATAATTGAATGTCAAAATGCCAAATGTATTAATTTCTTATTTTGCTAACTAACTTGGCGATTGATTAATTGACAGGTGTTAATTAACAACCAAGTTTAGTTCGCAAAATAAGAAAGTTACAGGAAAAATTATTTAATTTAGTAAAAATTAGATAGTTAGAGAAAATAAATTTTTAAAATATATTAAGTAAGAAATCTTTTCCTAAATTAACTATTTAATCAATTAAAAGTAAAAAAAAAAAAAAAAAAAAATAGTCAAAAATTTTAGTCTTAAATATTGTGGAATAGCACTAATGGCCTATGATCCATTGATTATTATAAACAGATATGATGAAATTACGAAATAATAAAATATAAATTTCGACCAATATATTGCAGAGGTCAAAATAAAGATTTGGCGTATTAAGACAGAAAAATATTCTGTCAATTTTCAAAAACAACAATTCTTTGTTTCACTGTATTTCACTTCTAACATTGGATTACTGCATGAAAACTAAATTATTTTTTACTTACTAAACATTTCCTTAACTTCAAAACTATAAAATATAAAGGATATATATATATATAACAAACTTTTGAAGAAATTAGTATAACATATTAAATTTGTTCAATGATTCATTTTTTTTTAAAGTAATGCTGAATATTTTAGAAACATTAAATATTCCCTGCATAAGAACTTACTGAAGAAATCTATTAATACAGCATCCTGGAAATTACTGGTTTACTTAAATTAAAAATATTTTATATCATTGTTTATATGATTTTTGAAATCTACCAAATACAATGAATTGAATTAAAAACAAATTAAATATAATTACAAGATTAGCTAATTTTTAACTAATCTTGTAATTTCTAATTTAGCCTTTTCTATATATTTAATAATAGTAATTTGCAGTGATCTATAACTATAAAATAGTTAGTCGTTTGGTTTAAACTTTATGATATTGAATTCTCAGATGTTATACAATGCTATTGCTGTTATTTATCCCCATTATTAAAGAACTGCTTAGATTCTGAAAAATAAATAAATTTTAGGCAAGAACATTAAATAAATTTTAACAATGCCAATGCAGCTTACAAACTTCTGATACGTATTTTTCAGAATATGAGACACTTGAATAATTGTTAAGAGATGTAAATCTACATTTTTATTTCGGTATAGTTTTTTTTTTTTTTTTTTTTTTTTTTTAGAATAATAAAATAACACGAATAATGAAATACAAGTATTTCTTGTATTTATTTCCACATAAAAATGGAGAAGTGTATTAATGCAATTTAGAAACTGAGTGCCTAAATAAATGTACTATCTCATTTGAAAAACTTTAATTTATTTTAATGAAAATTGAGACATATCATGTAAATTATTTCTTAAAAATCTAGTTTACAGCTCAGGGGGCATAAATATAAAATAAAATTACTTGAAAAAGCAGGAAAATTTGCTTACAGTTAATATTAACATATATATTAATACAAATAAATAGAGAATGAGGGTGCCAAATTGGACTACTTTTATGAAAACTATAATTTTTCAAATCTTGAAAATTTTTTTTTTTTTTTTTTTTACTTTAAAGTGCCTTTTATTTCAAATGTTATGCTACTGGCCATCTAATATTTTATAAGCTCTACAAACTAATATTTTATTTATCACTTTAAAAATTATAAAATTACAAATTATGTAAAAATGTCCAATATGCCTCATGCTAGACACAATGAAGTTAAATCACAATGTATTGGCCATAGTGATTTCAAGATTTTTTTGGTGCTAATGTACAAAATGTTGCTAAACATAGCAACCCAAGTTTTTCTGCTGGAAAATTTTAGAAAATTTCTATTGGTCCATTAGGTAGACTTTTCGATAATATGAGAACAGGGACTCTCCGATATGAATGCCCACACGCCAAATCTCAGTATTGCAGATGAGATCGAATATACTCTGAAGACTGTGACTAATCGGAAAAGTCTGTAAAGAAATATGCATGGTGATTATGAAAGAAAACATTATTCTGGATGCGGCAGGTGTGATTGCTGAAATTGATGAGATCAAGTTTGGAAAAAGGAAGTATAACACATGCGAGGGCATTTGAAGTGATTAAAAGAGGATGAAATAGGAGGATATTTTTGTAACGTTGCATGATAGGATGAAGAAAATATTGTTACATGTCATTAAAGAAAGCATCAAGGATGGAACCACTATAATTTCTGATTGTTAGGTTTGTATGATTGTTTGGGAGATGAAGGATTTTCACATCAAACAATAAATCCTTCAAAACATTTTAGGGATACAGAAACAGGGCACACACCAATACATTTGAAGGCTCTTGGTTAAATATCAAGAAATTTTGATTAAATGGCATTAGAAATGCGTCTAACTAGTTTAATCATTATCTACCAGAATTTATGTGGCCATATGGGATAGTGTTGCCGAAAGTTTTGTTCAATTCTTAAAAGAAGTAACTACTTTGCTTAGACTCCCAGACTGAATTAATTATTAACCTTTTTACAAAATTATAGATTTAATATATCTATTATTTATCATCATCAGTGACGCAACAGCCCTATGGTGGGCCGCAAGACAGGAGATGTTATCTTTTACGGAGTAGGGTTGTCAGCCTTACGCCCAATGCTCTACAGTCATATTAGACCAGGACCTACGATTTAAAGTGGATTCCGAATCACTACAAACATCCATGGAACCGCTGGGACTCGAACCTGAAACCTGTGGCACCGAGCGCTAGACACTCTGCCATTCAGGCCCCATATCTATTATTAAAAGAGAATATTGCACATTGGAAGTGTCTCCTTTTCTTAAGAAATGGTTATGAATAATTTACAGAGAAAGTGAAATTATGATTTTTAATGGAGAAGAAATTTTAATTATTTATAAACACATAGTACTTTTCTAACATTAATTATTTCATCCTTATAAAATAAAATATCTACATATACAGAGTTAAAATAATACTTTATATAACAAAATCAACTAATATTGTTAATAAGCAGTAGTCTTCATGGAATGAACTGAAATCGCAGGTACAAACATATTCTAAAGATAACATTTACTGCGATTTTTCACCGTTTAATATTTTGCAATATTTGAGAAACTATAGGCCTCTATCTCAATGTGCCCATATCCTGACTTAACTTTAGTGATTATCTTCGGGTAGTAAATTATGAATACCACAAGAAAAACAACAGAATTACATTAATCGACTTACTACTATACTTTTACATTTTCTTCGATTCGTGAATGGGATTTACTAATTAATGTCCACATAGAATTCCACCTATTAATAATGTGAAATCAAAACGCCAAATAATTTTAAATACATCGTACTAAATATATTTATATGCTCTAAAAACAAATTATGATTTTAGAACAGGATTAATCAATAAATTCTTAATCTTTGATGTTTCATATACCTCAACTCTATTTTAAAATACAGTATATGGGAGATTCGAAAATACAAGAGAAGAAAATAAACGATAGAGTATAAATAAAAATAAATTCATCTGGCGAAAATTAGAAGTTTCTTACAAAGATATATTAGAAAATTTATATGTTTAGAAATCCATAATGATTGTATATTTAAAATTGACCGGCACAATGGACCGGCACCTACTCTTAAAATGTTCATTAGCCTTTTCCTTCAATTCTTCCGCTTTCTTTTTTGCGTCGCCTGCATCAGACATTTCTAAACTTATAATTGTGCGAAATTAAAATATAATAGATATATAAATTATAAATAACACATTTAAGCAGTGTTTACAAGATATATAACACAAATTTCACAAAAGGCATGAATGGCCCTTTACATCATATTGCTGCCACTCTGAATTTGATAATTACTATAAAACATGTTACAATTTCTGCCTTTTAAAACTCTAAATAATTTTTCATTATATTTTTACCGATTATGAGTATTAGCAGCCCAAAAGTTGTATTTAAATCATATATTTTATTTATTCTAGGATACTGGTCCATACTACTGTCCAGAGTTTATCCTAGCATCATCATTATCATCAGTAGCTCAACAGACCCGTTATCATCAAAAAGAAAAGCCCAAAAGGCTGGGTAGGGTTTGAGACTTCATAGGGAACGGACGTGTTCTCACTCGCTCCTGACGAAGTTGGTTCTTCGCTTTTTGCGAACTTCTTTGCGCCTCAAGCTGAGGAAAAGTTTTGTTTTTCAAATATTCCAACATCCTTCCACTCATCTTTACGTTTTTAAAAATTTTAATTTTAATTTAAATTTCAACCTGATGAGTCAGTCGTCGTCCGGCATACCGGACATTCCCTCTCCGGAGAGCCCTCCGCTGCATGAGCAGGGCCTACTCCCTGATCCAGCCACTCCTAAAGAAGATACCAAGATGGACACGTCACAAATGGTGACAGCCGAACAGCTGAGCTGTAATGACTTTTTGTTCGAGCATCCTGCGCCCAAAAGACTCTCCGACCCAACGCCAGAGCACCTGCTCTATTTTGAAGTTCTCCTGAAGGAGGCAGCGGCCCTCATGACCAAAGTGCAGAAGCACCAGAGCGCCGCAAACAACATCAGGTCGCCCACGTGGGAGAAAGCCTCTCACAATTGAAGAGTGCTCCCGCCGCATCCGTGCCATCTGCACGTACACAGGCGTGCCCGCCTCACACCTTCCGACCAAGAAGGAGCTCGCTGAGCTCAAAAAAGGCCAAGGAGCTCCGTGATAAGATCGGCGATGCCAAGTATGACCAACAAGCAGCTGCCGCTGCCGTCACCACTCCCACCCCAGCTTTGCCTCAACAACCTCAAAGCACCGCTCCTACTCCAAAGAGAAAGGCACCCGCCTCTCCAGCACCTGATGATGGCTTCGTAACTGTCGCCTCCAAAAAAAGAGAAAAAACGGGTAACTATGGCTGCTCTAAATTTAGACCCCCATACTAACCTCCCTAACAACCCGATGGCTGCTAATCAAATTGTGACTCCTCCACAAATTAAAAAGTTACTAGGATCCCACCATTCTTTGTGTCCGCAAAGGGCAAATGGTGGAACACCTAAATCAACTTCGAGTCCAGGTGCCTAGTATTCAGGCTAAACTGTCTGGGCAATTTTTAAAAATTACCGTAGACAGTGAAACTGACTACAGGAAACTGGCTCAAATTCTTGAAAGTGATGGGACACCATTCAAGAGTTTGATGCTGCAAAAGGACCGACCTATTAAAGTCGTGCTCCGAGGTCTCCCTGGTCACACTCCCATAGAAGACATAGAGACCGAACTCCGAGCTCTCGAATTCCCCATTATTAAGATTGCTCGGATGTCCAAATTCCGAACCAGGGAACCTATGCCCCTCATTTACTTGCAACTATCTCCATCCTCGAAAACAGAGGAGATATATAGCCTCACCACTCTCCTCGGTCTGAGAGTCAGTGTGGAAAGCTATAGAGGGCAACCGGGCCCATCTGTTTGCTGGAATTGCCAAGGCTACTTCCACTCGTCGGAAGTGTGCCGGCTTCCAACACGCTGTGTTAAGTGTGCTGGCCCCCATAGGGCTCAAGAATGCCAACTTCCTTTAGACCAGCCCCTTAAATGTGCTAACTGTGGAGGAGCCCACTCCGCGAACTGGCGCGGATGCCCCCGTATGCCCAAGCCCGGACAAAAACCCGGTGCGAAGAAATCTCCAGTAAACAAAGTTAAAAATCCCCCACCTCTTCCAAACCTAAACAACAGGTTCCTACCAGGATGCAGCCATCGACCTTTACCAGTCGGACTGTCCAGCCTACTATGGCTTTTTCCCAAATTCTCCGCCAGGGGAACGAAGAGAAGTCAGTAGGCCCCGCCCCCAGCCAATCATAGTCAGTGAGCCGCTGCCCGCTGCTAGCACAAATAGCTCCGCACCCGTTACGGCCTCCTCGGAGTGTGCTCGTTAACGGAGATTTTTCAGTGTTTGATGGATCTTGTAAAAGATAATCCATCTCACGGTCAGATTATATTGCGAGCATTTGGGCTAGCAAAGGACAAAATGAGGAATTCTCAAAACAGATTCGACATGACGTATCACCTCTTTGAGGCGTATACCAATGTCTTTTCCGAAAGTCAGTTCCTCACGGCTTAACTCACTTCGGGTCTGGGTCTCTTTCAATTGGTTTCTGGAACGCTAACTCGTTACGTTCCAAAATTCACGAGGTTAGGGAGTTCCTAGCAGAGCAGAATCTTGATGTATTTTTGGTTCAGGAGACAAAATTGCCTCCTGGTTATAACCCTTTGATCGCTAATTACAGGTTCTATCGTACTGATAGACCCAACCAGCATCCTACCCGAGTAAGTGGCGGAACAGGAATCTATATTAAAAATAGTATTCACCATCATAGCCTTCCTACTCCTAATTTAGATTTTATAGATGCTACAATTATTGAAATTAAAATGTGTAACTATCCTCCGTTAAAAATTATCTCTGCATATGTTAAGCCTAGCCTTCCAGGTGGTTTCCCGGTGGAGGATTTTAATAAACTACTCAAAATGGGAAACAATGTGATTCTCGCTGGTGATTTCAACGCTCTTCACTCCTCTTGGAACTTTGGACATTCAAACAGATATGGGTTTACCCTAAATCGTTTCCTCAAAAGTCAAAGGGGCGTGAAAGTTGTTCCCCCTTAAAGTTACTAGAACTGACATTAGAAATAATAATCATCGAGGTAATGTACTCGATCTTGCTTTCTTTAAATTTATCCCTTTAATTATGATATTGAGGTGCTTACAGATTTAGATTCTGACCACCTCCCCGTTATTCTAACCCTGGACACCAGCCCTGAATCACTGAAAGTTCCTAATCAGTTAAACACTAATTGGGAGAACTTCAGGCATGTGATGGACAGTAAAAAATTACCAAGTTTCAGATTAAATACTGCAGCAGATGCTGATGATAGAATTGAAGAATTAAGCACCATATACGTCACATGTCTGCAGGAAAGTTCGACCCCTAAGTTCAAACCTCCACCGATAAGATTTCCTCAACACATCAAAGACCAAATTAAACTTAGAAATTACTACCGTCGTAGGTGGCAAAGGACGAGAGATCCTGAGTTCCTACGACAATATTACCGCTCTCTCATTGATATTAGAGAAGCCATTACTGTCTTTACACAGCAACGCTGGCAAGACGACATAGAGGCCCTGACGCCTGAGTCAACATCACTTTGGAAGAAATGTTCCCTCCTACGCAGACAATATCACAACATTCCGCCCTTGCAGGGTGCCAACGGCCGAGCAGCTTATTCCCCAGAAGACAAAGCGGAACTGCTCGCAGACAGTCTCAAATCCCAATTTGAACTCAATCACGATGTTGAAGATAGAAATTTCTTCGAACACGCCAACTCTACAGTCACAGATTTCTTACAAAAACCACATGTTAACAATTTAGATTTAATTACTCCAAAAGAAGTCTGTGAAATTATCAGAAAGTTTAAGAACAACAAAACCCCTGGTCTGGATCTTATTAATAATCGCATGTTAAAGTCCACTCCTATTAAATTTATTCTGTATATTACCATTCTTTTTAACTTTCTACTTAGGATCTGTCATTTCCCAGCTTGCTGGAAGACTGCCGTAGTATGCCCCATTCCTAAGCCAAATGCTAATTTGGCTTACCCTCATAATTACCGTCCTATCTCACTACTTAGTAGCTTGAGCAAAATATTCGAATCTGCGTTACTTAAACGCCTGAATCAGCATTGCGATCTCCATGACTTAATCATTCCTGAACAATTTGGTTTCAGAAGGCAATTAGGAACCTGTCACCAATTACTTAGGTTGACAGAGCTGATTCATGACGGCTTTAACGAACGCAAATCTACGGGAATATTATTTTTGGACGTAGCCAAGGCCTTGATAAAATTTGGCATAATGGCTTATTATTCAAGCTCATGCGACTTGATTTTCCACCCCAAATTGTTAAGATTCTTTGCTCTTACCTACAAGCCCGAGATTTCTTAGTCAGAGTAGGTGGAGTTACTTCCTCAACCAGACCAATAGAAGGGGGAGTTCCTCAAGGGTCGCTCCTAGCGCCCGCCCTTTTCAACATTTATATAAATGATATTCCGAGAGATGCTCAAACCTCTCTGTTTTGTTATGCTGATGATACGGCGATAGCCACACAGAACAAATCACCTCAGCTTGCTGTTAAAGACCTTCAATATTCTATTTATAATTTAGAAAAATGGTTAACCACCTGGAAAATAAAAGTTAATGCCACGAAATCTGCCTGTATGCTATTTACTCGGAAGATCGCGTTTTCTCCATTAGGGAGTATCACTCTTTTTGGCCAGCCCGTCCCCTGGGTAACTGAATATAGATACCTGGGGTTGTTTCTAGACCCAAAATTATCATTCAATTCCCATATTAAGAATACAGTTGCTAAAGCAACTGGTGCGAGTATTAAACTCCACTGCCTAATTTCTCGAAAGAGTAGGCTTGCGATCAAACACAAGCTTCTGCTCTACAAGTCTATCATTAGACCTATCCTGGTTTATGGTAGTCCTATCTGGGCCTCTACCTCACTGACAAATATAAAGAGACTCCAGGTTTTCCAAAATAAACACCTGGCTATGATTGCTGACGCACCATGGTTCGTTCGTCGTAAGATCATCCATAGAGATCTAGACGTCGAACCTATTCCTAATTACATAATCAAAATTTCAAAGAATTTTCTTGAAAAATGTCCTCAGATTAGCAATGAGTTAATCCGTCGACTGCCAACCTATCACCCTGGGGTGAAAAGCTCAAAAAAGACCACGGGCAGTCTACGACGTCTCCTATGAGTGTTTTCCTAAACTTAAGAAACACCATGGCTGTTACTCTGAACAAGCGCAAGCGAGTTCAGGTAATGGGGTGAGCCTTGCTCATTGAGAAGTTATCTCAATGCGTATCTGACGATTACTTTTGGCTTAAAAACTAATTGTTATTCCTTTAATTTTGACGAACTGGCGCAGAGGTAAAGATTCGGATCTTTGACCGCGAGGTTGAGGGTTCAGATCAGAACTCTGTTCCTTTTCTATTCCCTTTTTATTGCTACGTTGTGCTTTAAATTCATTCATGACTTTCCGACTAGTAATTAAGTTAGGTTTTTATTTTTTATTTATCGTTCGCTTTTTTACCCCTTTTTTTTTGTAAGGAAAATAAAAAGGATTAGACATAAAAATTATAAAAATAAAAAAAAAATAAAAATTATAAAATCGAAAACCAAACAAAAATTATAAAATTGAAAATCAAATAAAAATTATAAAATCAAAAAAGAATCACAGGTTCTGTGATGGGTCTTTCTTTTTTGTGGGGACTTTGTTTAACCATTTTACCTTTCAGATGCTCCTATTGGCTCTCACCGTTCAGCATGATTTCCCAATCAGTGATTAGTAAACAAAGGGTTGGTTTGTTTGTTTACGTTTTTGAAATAGTTTACGGCATCGACAACTGGTCCCTAATTGTACCGAATTTAAAACTTAACTTTTAAATTCTTTTTTTTTTATCTTACTTTTTTATAAATAGTATTTTTTTTTTTTTTTTTTTTTGAGTACCATAATTTGAATTTTTGAAACATTTATATTTAATTTTTTACTAACATTTTAGCCATTATAATTTTACTAACATGCCAGCCAACAGCCCCATGATGGGCCAAGGCCGTCTGCCTGCTGGCAGATTTCTAGACAGGAGATGTTTTACTTTTTACGGGATAGGATTGTCAGCACTACACCCAACGCTCTACAGCCATATTGCTACTACAAACATTCATCGCACCGCCGAGACTCGAACCCGAAACCTGTGTCACCGAGCTCTAGTCCTCGGCCATCAGGCCTTTATCCTTGCATAACTGTGAATATTAGTGTTAGCAAGGATTGATTGCATTATTCAACCAATTTTATTTTTACCCACCTAGTGCTTCCAAGTTTTGTGCCTGTGAACGAGAAGTGTTTTTACGTCGGCTGAATCCCAATAGAAAGGGCTGAAGTTCAAAGAATGTTTCAGACTTTAAATAAGAATATGATAGATAAAAAAGATTTCCCCCTTTTGGAGGGGTAAAATAATAAATAAAGAGGTATAATAATAGTAGGTGTAATATAATATAGGTATAATATGGAGGGTATAATAATACGAGTATTATCAGAAAAAAAGTCCTTTATGCATGAGTTCATTTCTATTTTTTGAACTTGTAGTGGATGACACTTGATGTTAATACAGTTTTTCAAATGTTAATTCATTAATTAAATTTAATTAACTAATTTTCGTTTTTTTTTTTAGATTTAAGTTTCTTGTATCTAATAATAGATGGCGCCAGATATAAGAGAAAATTTACAATTTTATTTGTAAAGGACTTTTCTGCAATATAGTGAGAAAAAAAAAGGAGGAATTGACTTTAAAATTTTTTTTTTTATAATACTTGTTTTGTATATATTTGCTTTTGAATTAGGATATTATTGTATTTCTAACAATTGAATTATAGTACATTGCATAATTTGTTAAAGTAAATTATATAACTATGATAGGATTGTTATTTTACTATTTTTTCCTTACTATAATAAAATAAATTTATATTGTGAATTAAAATATTGATTTAAATATCTATATAAAAAGTTTAGTTGATGGTAATAAATTTAAGTTGACTTAATTATATAAAAATATTTTAAGTATGCAATTTAATAATTTATTTTGATAGATTAATTAAAATTTGGGTTATTCTTTCACTTGGAAATTTTCATACATGGGTCTGGTGGATCGCAGAGGATGGTGGAGCTGTTGTTTGCGGCGTACTTATCTGGCTTGATGGATGAGACGCATTGGTGTCAATTTCATGTAGTGTCGGCGAGTCATTGAGAATTCGAATGAAGTTGTAGACCTAGGTGGCAGAATTAGGCTTGCTGTCCCTCCTATGGCGGCTTTCTTAGCATTTTGTCATTAGATACTGATGGCTGTGCAAGAGTGACAGTTATTGTCACTTGAAATTATCCTATATGAGAAGTATTAAGCATCCTATTAATTTAATAAAGAGAAAAAAATTTTATAAAGCCTAGAGACCACCTAAATGGCCGTATACCATCCTAAAAATTAAGGAGGTGTTTGGTCAATATATTAAAAATTGAGAAGTAATCCTCTATAGTAAGAAAATAATCTATCCACCAACTTTATCTAAATTTTATGGTGCACGATCTAGTATGAAAGAAACGCTCGATTTTGATGGTGGTGTGGCTTTGTTATTTTGAAAGTTTAATAGATGTGATGAGGCTTATGATAAAGAATCTTCATTGTCAAATTAAATTGACTGATTGGAATTTTTTAGTTTTTTATAATATGACTAAAAAGCTGATGTGAGAAGTTTAATGAAATTCAAGTTGATAGTGACTTTGAGTCAAAGAGATAAGGTAATAAGCTTCAGACTGGCAGACTATCTATACTTTTTGATTTTTTAAAGTTAAACTTTGGCTATATTTCCCACAAAATTCTACGATCTCAAAACGTTAGCCAATCAGATGCTGGATTTCTATTCTCCAGAATATTATCCCATATTAGAACATCCTATGCGAAAGGGGAAGTGGAATGCTGAAAGCTGATGGGAGGAACGAATTCCAAACAAATATTCTTCCTCCTAAGTTACTATATTTGGCAACTTATCATCCCTTGGCAACGACAAAAATTACTGTGTCCCTTAAATTGCATTTTGGCTATTTTATCTATTATTGAAATTTTTTTATTTTACCACATCCTGTTTATGTTACATTGTAATCTTTTAATTACAAATAATTCTAACAATAATAAAAACATGCATGACAATAATGTAATTTATGTTAGTTAAAAGAAAACGTAAACATTGATTGTCTTTTACTTGATAAAATATTCTTAAATGTAGTCAGATTACTTGAATTATATATTTTTTACTTGCTTTAACTTCGATTGAGGATCTTGCAGTGATAAATTTATCAAAAAATAACATTTTACAACGAATCTTTAATGTGATTAATAAATTTTATTCCAAGTACAGAAGAACCTATTTAAGTCGAACCTCGATAAGTCGAAAACCTCCAAAACTCGAAAAATATTTTGGTTTTTTTCCCTTCAAATCCCAAAACCACCATTTCTCGAAATTTCAACCCTCTATAAGTCGAAATAATGAGTCAATTCCCACAAGCCATTTTGGTATATATTTTCCCTCCGTAACTCGGGAAAAAAAAAAAAAAAAAAAAAATTGGACCTCTGTATCTCGAACATTAGCAATGTTTGATTTTACAACCTTTACAACTCGATCATTTGAAACTTATTATCTCTATAGCTTGAAGAAAAATAAGTTACGGACTTTAAGGATTTGCCACAATGCACGTCATTGTTTCTTAGAAAACAATGTATGAGTATACAGTAAATAGAATAACCAATTCTATGAAATAGAAACTCGGAAGAAAAAAAGAATTTTCTGCTCTTTATAACTTAGATAATGCTATAGATAGAGAACGATTGAATTGTCTAAAGCAAAAAAATAAAAATAAATAAATAAATAAATAAAAATAAATAAATAAATAAAATAAACAACTAACTAACTGACTTTTTTAATACATTATATTTTCAATTTTAAGGTTGTTTCGGAATTATTTTGATTTGTTATTGAAGTATATAATATAACTTTTAAGTTGCAAATAAACATGTTTATTACCTCTGTAACTTGAATTTTTATTTATTTTTACTCTCGAACTCAAAATAAGTTAGAAAGAATGCAGACCTCTACAAGTCGAATATTTCCTTGCAAAATCCGCGTGAGTCGAAATCCTCCATAAGTCGAAAACTCTATAACTCGAATTATTTGGCGTCTACCTTGAAGTTCGACTTACAGAGCTTCTACTGTATATCATTTTTTAATGGCCCTACTTTGTATGATTATTACTCTTTATTTGCTGCATTTTTAATGGTAGAATGCAATTATTCATCAACTAAGTTATCCCAATCTTACCCCTCTTACCTCATTATATATATACTATATACACTCATGTCCATAAATTAAGGATAATTCAGAATCACACAGAAATTGAACTCTAAAATAAAAATTTCACCTGTAGAATTATCACACACATCTTGAAGAAGAATATGCAAATTACAGGAAACCACCAAATGGCGCGGATAGTATGTCACAATGATGAGAGTGTAAGAGAGGGGTATATAAGGAATGGTGGCAAAGAAGTAAAATTGTTCACAAGCGCTTTAAAAGCCTTTCAGTGCAATAACCGCATAGTTATGGCACAAAGGAAGCATTTGGAGGATTTTTACGTGGTAGAATTATCGGACGACTGGAATGTGGACGTACCCAGCTGGAAGTATCCGAGGAACTTGGAATCGCCCAGAGTGTCATCTCCAGGCTTTGGCAACGATTCCAAAATGATGGTATGTGAGTAGATGTTACAGCACAGGTCGTCCCCGAGTTACAACGCCGAATGAGGACCGGTATCTAGCAGTTACTGCCAAAAGAAACAGACGGAGTACAGCATCAGACATGTCTCGTCAGCTCTCTTCAGCTACTGGTACGACAGTTTCAAGGCAGACCGTGTACAGACGCTTAGGGTACATTGGTCTATATGCTCGTAGGCCTGTCAGATGTGTTCCACTTACCGCAACACACTGTCACCTGCGATTAACCTGGAGTAGAGAGCATGCATTGTGGACACAGCAACAGTGGTCTGGTGTGATGTTTTCCGACGAGTCCAGGTTTAGTTTGCAGTCTGATTCTCGCCGGACTTTCATATGGAGAGCGCCAGGTACCCGTTACCACCAAGAGAACACCATTGAACGACACCGTTACGGTGGTGCAGGATGGCTCGTTTGGGGGAGGAATTATTCTTGTTTCCAGAACTGACCTGCATGTTCAGAGTGTAACGATGGCAGGCCACATCTATCGTTATATCATTCTGGAACAACATATATGTTTGTTTCGGGGCGCCATGGGTGCTGAATTTCTGTTTATGGATGACAACGCCCGTCCTCACCGTGCAAACATTGTAGACGAATGCCTTCATTTGGAGGATATCACCGTATGGATTGGCCAGCATACTCACTGGACTTGAATCCAATAGAGCGTGTGTGGGATATGCTTGGCCGACGAATTGCAGCCCGTCAACCCCCTCCCATCTGTCAACCGGAACTTCGGAGGGCATTGCTTGATGAGTGGTGTAATATTCCCCAAGATCAGATTGATAATTTGATACTCAGCATGCCTAGGCGTTGTAAGGCCTGTATTCATCGTCCGGGAGACATATTCCATATTAACCACCATACTAACCATGTTATACTGTTTTTTTGCAAATAGGTTCTTTTTTGAAATTTGCTCCAGGAGTAAAAATCGCAATTTTTAATAATTATGTCAAACATATAGCATCTTTTTTGCCCTTTACCTTTTGTTTAATAAATAGACTTTACAAATAAGTCAAATTTGTTTTGCTTCTGACTCTTTCTTTGCCTGAACTTCATTATCCTTAATTTATGGACATGAGTGTATATACAGAGAGAGAGAGTGAGAAATATACGTAGATTGTTGTCAGGTATGGCAAGAACATACATTAAGGAGGTATGAAAAGTGTTTATACATTAAGGTCATGCTGATTCTGTTACAAATGAAATTGTCCTCAAGTTTTGTTTATAATAACTTATAGATGTTCCCTTTTTTTAGGATATTGATTAATACAGTATAATATTACAATACTGTCATTCGCATTTACAGACGATAACTTGTAGTTACAATTTACAATGCTTATAGCCGTTAAAAAAAATTTCAAAGAATTTTAAATAATTCTTATTTGAAGAAAAAAAAATTCTGGAAAAAAAAATTTTACAAATTAATTTTTTATAATACTAACTTTAGGATAGGAGAAGACGAAAAATTAATTTCTTTTTAATAGTTATGTAATAAAGCAAAATAAATGAATTAATCGTATATTAGAATAATTTATATATTTAATAAGATCATTAACTTACATTATTTTCCCGGACATTTCTTTTTTTATCAATGGATTTAATTTTTAAATATCAATTATTTTATTTTCATATATGAAAAAAGTTTAAAATAATTTTCTTTAAATAAAAAAATTTTAAAAAAATCAAGATTGATTTTTTTTTGATAACAGTAGCAATTAGTTTTAATGTTAGATTAATATAAATATCAAACAAAAACAAAATGACTTAAATTTAAATTTTCTATTGAAAGTATAATATATAGGATCTAAATGCTAATTTTTATCTATATAATATTGAACAATGAAAATATCCATTTAAATACAGTTAAATCAAACTCCTAGGAATAATTAAAATAAAAAGTGTTTTGATAAAATATTTTGACACACGAAATTCTCTGAAAACCAAGAAATATTTGAAAGCAAATTTGATCATTAATCTACTCTTACCATTTCTTCAGATTCCTATTTACTGATATTTATTTATAGTATTCTACTATTTTCAAAACAGAGTTCGAAAAATAAAAGTACTAATTTATTTTGAAGTGTCCTAATTATATTTAAGTACCCCTAGAGATATTTAAAAATACACTTTTGTTTGAAGCAGTATTAAAATGTTTATCAAACGAATATGGACAAGATAATATGTTTTTGTAAAATTTAATACATAATTTAAGAGCATTGAATTGTGATGATGCCTTCCGAATTTAACTGAATTCAGCTGGACATCCTATATTTTATTCCAGGGGGTGCCCAACCCAAATGTTCTTGTGGGCCACTTTGGAAATGCATCCTAACTCCACGGACTATAAAATCTTCCCGTATTAGATTTAGACCCACTATAGACATTTTTTGAGTGCAAAATTGGAACATAATGAGTTATTATTTTTGTGTTTACTATTATTCTTACATGTAAACATGGATAATCTAATAATAAGGATACTAGCATTACGTTTAAAGAAGTATATGACAGTAAACGCACATTTTAAAGAAGTACATGACAGTAAAAATTAAATATAAATATATATAAAAATATAAACGCAATACAAAAAATTTAATTATTAAAAAATATTTATTTTACTAGTGCGATATTTGTTTCTCCACTCTTTCACTCAGCTTTTGCAGATGGATCTCAATTTGGATATTTGTACATCGTAACATGTGTTGCAGGTTAGCTTCCGTTAGGTTTGAGCGTGTTTTGTTGTGGGTCAATTTCATTTTAGAAAAAAAAAACGATTCGCAGGTGCAAGTTGAACTAAAAGAGCTAAAGCTTCACCCAAGAGTCTGGTTTGCTCTATCAACGGTGCTTATCTAGGGATCACTGCGTCACTGAGGTCACTTAAAGTGAAACATAGAAGCTGTTATATTAGATATTCCAAGATGCGCGAGCGTCATCAGTTCGCAGAATATAATTTAATTATTCTGTGGACTCCTAACTGTAAACTCATCAATAAAACAGGCAATATCTGTCCTATATTTGCAAGAATATTATTTTAAAATCAAAGTTAATTTTTTCTCATCCTTTCGACAGTTCATTTTTGAATATATGGACGCACACATAATGTATTTTTTTAATATACTGGTTTTCACTACTTTGGCCGTTATAAAATAAATATATTTTGTAAAAGTGTGATAAATCTCACGGGCAGCAGGTTGGTCACCCCTGTTCTATTTAATTCAAACTAGAATTTAACACAATATTAAGGAAAACCTTGAATGAATCAAAAATCCATTTTTAAATTGGTAAGGAAAATGCAATAAGAAATTATCTCAATGCAATATAAAAAAAAAAAAAAGTTATAATTGTTTTTGTGAATCCAGAAATGGGTTAGCGATGCTATGAGGAACATTTGATTATTTGTATTTCCCAAAATGTTTTTTATTGCCAAGTGCTAAGCAACCGTGAACTTCAATGACCTTAAACAACCCAAATCCTTAATTAAAAAAAAAAAAAAAAAAAAAAAAAAAAAAAACCACATCGGTAGTTTAGTAGAAGATCGGTTCTTGAAATTGTGATCCTTGTATTATTTAGAAGAAAAAATGTAATTTGTAACTTATTCTTTTTTTACCTTGTATGTTTCTTCATTTTTAAAAATAACTGAACACATTAAAATAATTACGATTAACGTTACTTACATTAAAAGGTTCTAATTTTTAAAATTAAAATATAGTATATTTCTTGTTGTTTTTATAATGTAGCTGGCAATACAGAGACAGTTAATTTTTATGCCATAAGCAAGGGCTGCACCGCTGTTACTCATTTAGCTTTACCCAGGGAGCACGTGTAGCTTCAGGATAGGCTACAGACGCGATTAACCCTGCCCCTAGAACGATCTACGATCCTATTAGACCGGGACCTACGGTTTAAAGTGGATTCCGAACCACTACAAACATCCATGGCACTGTCGGGACTCGAACCCGAAATCTGTGGTACCGAGCGCTAGCCATTAGGCCATCAGGCCCCTAAAATACAGTATAGTTAAAAATATCTTTTTATTGCATTAAATCTTTTTTATTATTTTAATGTTTATTTTGAATATCCCTTTTTAAAAGGATGTCACATTAATTATATTAAAATTTTTTCGAGGAAAAAATTGCATATTTTTGTGGATTTAATGGCTCACTACAGTGGCCTTGTGTACAAGAGGACTCAGATTCAAATCCGCTGGCGGCGTCTTTTCCAGTCACAGATTTCAGAAGCAAGGAGACCCGATGGCTAATGTAGCAATGTGTGTAAGTATCTCGCATAGATAGTCAGACTGCTTGGTGGAAGTTTTCTTCATTTTCTTGCTTATATGCAAATGAAGGGTAACTTCTCTAAAAGTCCTCATCTCATAGCTCGTCGCTCACTCATAGTACAACAGCAACATAGAAAAAAGTAGCTCACTACATATTATTTACACCATTTAGTGATAAATTTTCAATTCCTTCTATTAGCTCACACTCTCCCTATATATATCTTGTTCAAATTTTCAATCGTTTATATAAAATCCTTTTTATTCATCCGCTCAAGTTCAAATACATTTTTTTTGAACTCGTAGTGGATGACACTGGATGTTAATACAGTTTTTCAAATATTAATTCAGTAATTAAATTTAATTAATTATTTTAGTTTTTTAGATTTAAGTTGCATATATCTACCAATAGATGGTGCCAGATAAACTTATAAAAATGAATGAAAATTATTTGTAAAGGACTTTCTGCAATGAGTGAAAAAAAGTAGGAATTGACTTAAAATTTTTTTTATATTACTTGTTTATCAATATAATATTGGATGATGAGAAATATGTATTTAAATACAGTTGAATCAAACCGTTCTATTAAATAAATAAAAAACAAGTAATATAAAAAAAAATTTAAAATCAATTCCTACTTTTTTTTTTCACTCTATTGCAGAAAAGTACTTTACAAATAATTTTCATTCATTTTTTTAAGTTTATCTGGCACCATCCATTGGTTGATACATACAACTTAAATCTAAAAAAAAACTAAAATTAATTAATTAAATTACTACATATTATTTACAGCATTTTAGTGCTGATTTTATCACACAAAGCTAAAATTATAATATTCGCATGCTCACGTACGATTGAAATTTTTTTTTTTTCAGTGTGTCTCGTTACATGTAGGACATAAAGAATCTTAAAAGGAATTAGAAATAAATGGTCTTCCGTAGCTGTTATGGAATGATTATGCATGGCAATGATTAGAAATGAGGTTTAATTAATAATAATTAATAAACAATTAAATAAATTTAAGTAAATATTATTAACTAAAACAGCATTACATTGGCAATGAGAAAATACCACAATATCACAATGTTGCAATGAAAAAATTCACTTGGTAGCAATGAAAATTTCTGATGAAAATTCACTTCCTGGAACAAGACCGAAGTAAGAAATGATCATGTGAATGTCGATGAACATGATGAAAATGAATAAAACGTTAATGAAAATGACCCTGTAAATGTCATAAAAAATTGGAGCTTGACAATTTGTCATAAAAAAGGACTTTCAAAAGACAAATCGTCATAAAAAACGAGTTTATCATAAAAATAAACTCACGAGTAACCGATGAAGTTAAATGAATTATTTCCATTTGGTGACCTAAAGTATGGCACCAAAACAGGATTTGGCGACAGGCTTGCATTATAGTAGAATCCGCTTACACTACAATAGTATCCCTAAAGTTTGAACCCGTGCACACATTTCACTTATGAGCTTGGGGAGACAGGATGTTTAAGCTCGCCAGCCCCTCCCTAGGGATGGCGAAAAACTATGGACAGCCAACCGAGTCAGGGCTGAAACCATGAACAGTCCACCGATGAGTGATTAGCGGGATGACTTTTAGATTAGCTGTCCACCATTTGCGTACTGTATGGACGAAAACCTGAAAACTATGCTATATTGTATCTACAACTTTATCTGCTTTATTTTGAGAAGCAATCCACATGAATGACATCGAGGTATTGCAGAATTCTCTACATCCATCCGTGGCATGGACGCAGCGCTTTCAATTCTACTATTAGCTCACACTCTTCCTATATATATATATTGTTCACATTTTCAATCGTTCATAAAATACTTTCTATTCGTCCACTCAAGTTCAAATACATTTTTTTGAACTGGATGTTAATGCAGTTTTTCAAACATTAATTCATTCATTAAATTTAATTAATTCATTTTAGTTCTTTTTTTTTTTACATTTAAGTTGCATGTATCTACCAATAGATGGCCCCAGATAAACTTAAAAAAATGAATGCCAGTTATTTATAAAGACCTTTCTGCAATAGAACGAAAAAACAGTAGGAATTGACTTTACATTTTTTTTTTTTTTATATTACTTGTTTTGAGAAGTAATCTACATGAATGACATCGAGGTATTGATAATCCTCTACTTCTTTCCAAGCTCAATGGAAGAATTTTCCGGCTCACGAATTTAACATGATCATCCGGGGCATGGACGAAGTGATTCTTTGATTCGGCATCATTTGTCGGATTTGAAATCAAACACCTCAGTTATGAAATCCAACGCGTTATCCACAACAGAGTTACAGAACTGTAACATTAAAAATAAATACTTTTTTTCATGACTGGAAAAATATAGAAACTTTTCATATTCTTACAATTTATTTTTTATTTATTCTCACAATAATAATAATAAAATAAATAAATAAATAACAAGCAATATGAATTTTTTTTTTTTTTTAAGTCAATTCTACTTTTTTTTTCACTATATGGCAGAAAGTGAAATAATTTTCATTCATTTTTTTAAGTTTATCTGGCGCCATCAACTGATAGATACATGCAACTTAAATCTAAAATGAATTAATTAAATTTAATGAATGAATTAATATTAGAAAAAACTGCATTAACATCCAGTGTCATCCACTACAAGTTCCAAAAAATGCATTTGAACTTGAGTGGATGGATAAAGAGTATTTTATGAACGATTTAAAATTTGAACAAGATACATATATAGGGAGAGTGTGAGCTTATAGAAGGATTTGAATAAACATTTTTTTTTTTCTCATGACTGGAAAAACATACAAACTTTTCATATCCTTACAATTTCTTTTAAATCTCAAAAAAAAATAATAATAATAATAACAAGAAGAAGACGACTCACTTCGCAGATAAAAATCAGCAAATTTATTCCAAATGTCATATCTTGTCGCATTGACAAAAAGACGTTCCATTCCGTAGAAAGTCACATTTCGCAAAAATTCCACTTTTCGAAGTTTTTGAGATTGCCCTTGTTGATTAGGAGAATCAAGAGGGAAATAAACGTTCCCCTGTGCCCGGGGTATCCGAAAGTGGTCGATCGGTCGCCCCGGTGCCGTGGGCGCATTCTTGAGGGGAGGGCGCGCCCCAGTGACCCTGAATATCGTCTGCCAAGGTCGTTGACTCTTCAACCAGTTGGGTAAAACTCGCTCGTCAACAGTCGAACACTTCTTCGACTTCAGTGCGGTCACGTTCCTATATTCTTCTTCCTGGTTTACGGCGCTTTCGAACGGTGGACGACAGTCAGTGACAGATGCCCCATTGGTGCTGCTGGTACAGGTGAGTGGTCCTAGAGTAATCCAGGACGTCTTTGTGTTTATTTTGTACGAGCTCAGTTGATTTCTATCGTGCAATACGTAAGGGTGAAATTAATTGGAATCGTTATTGCTACTGACAAATTTTTTTCCGTTATTTATTTTGAAATCGCTTTACAATAGAGTTTTTGATATATAAAGTGATTCAATAGTCATCAATAAATGATAAAATAATAATTCATTTATTAAAAGAAATTCATTTTCGTTAATTTTTAATAATGCGCTTGAATTATGTTTTAAAGTAAATAAATTTTAATTTAATTTATATTTAAGTCTTATTTATTTAATTATATTTTTTATATATCATTGATATCTGATATCATTTTCATCAAAATCGCACTTTTTATTATGCAAGAACAAAATTATATTATTCTTAATGCGATAAAAATGATGACTATCATTAAAGATAGTCCTTATTAATGACTAAAACTATCATTAATGGTACTAGTTTATATTATACAGATCCATTTTTTTTTCGTTTTTAAATAGCTTTACAATAGTTTTTTCGTACTTTACAATACTCTTTTAATTTTTTTGAAAAGATAAAGTGATTAAATAATCATCAATAAATGATAAAATAATAATTTATTTAATAAAAGAAAACATTTTCGTTACTTTTTATTAATGATCTTGAATTATATTTTAAAACTGATAAAAATTTAATTTAATTTATATTTAGGTCTTATTTATTTATTTATGTTTTTTTTTACTTCAGAGAATTGATATCATTTTCATCAACGCACTTTATTTTTTAAGAACAAAAATGATGTTATCATTTTTAATACGATAAAATGATAACTATCATGAATGATACTAGTTTATATAATATATTCATTTTTTCATTTTTAAATCGTTTTACATTATTTTTTTGATAGTTATAAAGTCATCAATAAAAGATAAAATAATAATTTATTTAATAAAATTAAAATATTTTCTTTAATTTTTATTAATGAGCTTGAGTTATAGTTTAAAATAAATAAATTTTAATTTAATTTATATTTTGGTCTTACATTTTTTTTTTTTTACTTCAGAGAACTGATATCATTTTCATCAAAAATCGCTCTTTGTTATGCAAGAACGAAAATGATATTATATATTGATTAATTTTTTTTTTCATTTTTAAATCGTTTTACCATAGTTTTTGATAGTTATAAAACAATTTAATAGTTATTTAATAATTATTCATTTAATAACAGGAAACCATTTCCATTACTTTTTATTAATGAGCTTGAATTATATATTTAAATAAATAAAAATTTAATTTAATTTATATATAGCTCTTATTTATCTATTTATGCTTTTTACTTCAAAGAGCTGATATTATTTTCATCAAAAATATGTAAGAGCAAAAATGATATTATCATTTTATTATCATGATATTATACTTTTTTATCATTGACTATCATTAATGATACTGCTGGAAGAGGTAGGTGGTCCTAAAGTAATCCAGGCCGTCTTTGTGTTTATTTTTGTATGCGCACAGTTGATTTCTATCGTGCAATACGAAAGTGAGATTAATAGGAACCGTTATTGCTAATGACAATTTTTTTTTCGATAGTTATTTTTATTGTTATCATACATAATATTTAATCAAAAAATAAATTGAAATCACTATATAATTATTAAGCGTTGCAACAAATTTAGGAAAAATACAAAAAGTGATAAATTACAATAGTTTTACTTTACAATAGTAGCTTACAATAGTTTACAGTAGTTTTACAATAGTTTCAATACACAATTATTTAATCGCTTTCAATAGTTTTTTGATAGTTTTAAGGCGATCAAATAGTCATCAATAAATGATAAAATAATAATTCGTATAATAAAAGGAAAACATTTTCGTTACTTTTTATTAATGCGCACGAATTATATTTTAAAGTTAATGCATTCTAATTTAATTTATATTGTCTTATTTATTTATTTACTGTTTTTTTTTTTTTACTTCAGAGAACTGATATCATTTTCATCTAAAATCGCACTTTATTATGTAAGAACAAAAATGATGTTATTATTTTTAAACAATAAAAATGATGATTATCATTAATAATAAGTAGTTTATATTATATTGATCCATTTTTTTCTATTTAAAATGGCTTTACAATAATTTTTGATAGTTATAAAGCTATTAAATAATCATCAATAAATGATAAAATAATAATTCATTTAATAAAAGGAAAACATTTTCGTTACTTATTATTAATGAGCTTGAATTATATTTTAAAATAAATAAATTTTAATTTAATTTATATTTTGGTCTTACTTTTTTTTTTTTTACTTCAGAGAACTGATATCATTTTCATCAACGCACTTTATTATGTAAGAACGAAAATGATATTATCTTTTTTAATATGATAATTATCATTAATGATAACTAGTTTATATTATACTGATTCATTTTTTTTTTTATTAAATAGTTTTACAATAGTTTTTTGATAGTTCTAAATCGATTCAATAGTCATCAATAAATGATAAAATAATAATTTATTTAATAACATTTTTTGTTATTTTTTTATTAATGAGCTTGAATTATTTAATTTAATTTATATTTAGATCTTATTTATTTATTAATGTTGATTTCTTTTTCATCAAAAATCGCCCTTCCCTATCTAAGAACAAAAAGATATTTTTTAATCCGATAAAAATGATAATAATCATCAATGATAACTAGTTTACATTATATAGACCCTTTATTCATTTTTAAATCGTTTTACAACAATTTTTAATTTTTTTTAAAACGATAAAGTGATTCAATAGTCATCAATAAACGATAAAATAAGAAATTTAATAAATGAAAAACATTTTTGTTAATTTTTATTAATACGCTTTATTATATATTAAAATCAATACAAATTAAATATTTATATTTAAGTCTTATTATTATTATTATTATTTTACATCAGAGAACTGATATTATTTTCATCAAAAATTGCTCTTTATTACATAAGAACTAAAAATATTATCATTTTTAATAAGATAAAAATGATAACTATCATTAATGACACTAGTTTCTATGATAGTGATATATTTTTTTCATTTTTAAATCTTTTATAATACATTTTTTTGATAGTTATAAAGCGATTCAATAGTCATCAATAAATGATAAAATAATAATTCATTTAATAAAATGAAACTATTTTCGTTATTATTTATTATTGAATTTGAATTATATTTTTTATAAATAAATTTTAATTTAATTTATATTTTGATCTTACTTTTTTTAACTTCAGATAACTGATATAATTTTCATCTAAAATCGCACTTTATTATGTAAGAACAAAAATGATCAATACACGATATCAATTTTATTATCAATTATTATCATCAATTTTATCAATTTTATTATCATGATATTATCATTTTTTTATCATTAACTATCATTAATAATATTGATGGAACAGGTGAGTGGTCCTAGAGTAATACAGTCCTAATACTGAGTAAGGCCGTCTTTGTGTTTATTTTTGTATGAGCTCAATTGGATATGTATCATTTAATACAAACATGAAATGAATTGGAATCATTATTGTTACTGACACTTTTTTTCGATAGTTATTTTTAAATTGCTGTACAATAGTTATAAAGTGATTCAAAAATCAGCAACAAATGATAATTCATTTAATAAAAGGAAAATATATTCGTTACTTTTTATTAATGAGCTTGAATTATATTTTGAAATAAATAAATTTTAATTTAATTTTTAATTTGGTCTTTTTTTGCTTATTTATTTATTTTTTACTTCAGAGAACTGATATCATTTTCATCAAAAATTGCACTTTATTTTGTAAGAACAAAAAATGATGTTAGAATTTTTAATACGATAAAGATGACAACTATCAATGATACTAGTTTATATTATATAGATCCATTTTTTTTTTTCATTTTAAAATAGCTTTACAATAGCTTTTTGAAAATTATAAAGCGATTAAGTAGCTATCTATAAATGATAAAATAATAATTCATCAAATAAAGGAAAACATTTTCGTTACTTTTTATTAGTGAGCTTGAATTATATTTTTAAATAGAATAAAAAATTTAGTTTTTAATAAAATCAGTAATTAGATTTTTCAGCATACTAAAGAAAATGAATCAATAACTAGTTTTAATTAATGATAGTTATTATTTATAACAATATCCTTTTTGTGTTTATTTTTTTGTATGCGCCTAATTGATTTCTATCGTGCAATACGCACGTGAGATAAATTGGAACCATTATTGCTACTGACAATTTTTTTTTTTCGCTATTTATTCTTACATCGCTTTACAATAGTTATAAAGTGATTCAATGATCAGCAATAAATGATAATTCATTTAATAAAAGAAAACATGTTCGTTACTTTTTATTAATGAGCTTGATATTTTATAATAAGTAAAAATTCAATTTAATTTATATTTAGGTCTTATTTGTTTATTTATATTTTTTTTTATTTCAGAGAACTTATATCATTTTCATCAAAAATCGCACTTTTTATTATATAAGAATGAAATTGATATTATCATTTTAATACGATAAAAATGATAACTATCATTAAATGATACTAGTTTATATTGTATAGATCTATGTTTTTCATTTTAAAATAGCTTTACAATATTTTTTGATAGTTATGAAGTGATTATATTGTAGTCCATCAATATCAAATAATAATACATTTAAATTAAAGAAAAAAATTTCGTTATTAATATTTTTTCTGGTATCGTTGAATAACGTTTTAAAATAAATAAAAACAAATTATTATCTGAATTGAGATAGTTTTTTATTTTATAAACCTGATAGTATGTTCATCAAAAATCGTACTTTGTCGCAAAAAAAAAAAAAATAATAAAATAATAATAATAACAACAAATAATAACTATGTTAACTATTATATTGATCTATTTTCTTTAGCTAGAATGAAAAATCTAATTATTAATTTCATTAAGAACTAAATTTTTTATTCTATTTTAATTTTAATTTGCTGCAATTTTCTTTCGTTTTTCTTTCTTTTTTTTTTTTTTTTTTTTTGCAAATAAGTTATTTTTATGTTAATTTATAATTCATCACTTTTAGTATTTTTCCTAAATTTGGACTAACGTCTAATAATTAATTTATTCAATTTATTTTTAATTAAATATTATGTGTGATAACATTTTTGGTTTACATTCAATAACAGGAATTAATTATTATTATTATTATTATTATTATGTTAAATTGCTTTACAAAAGAAATTTCTTTAAGATAAACGATATCATCTTTATTAGATGAGAAAAACGCTTTTTGTTATACCGTTATTTATTCAAATAAACGGTACTTCATTTTGTAAACAATAAATACTTTAAGTTCATCCCTCAATATCATAAATGCAGAGCTTTGTGTTTTCCAATTGCTCTTTTATGATTATCCTTTATTTTATGAATTTAAAGGGTTTTTTTTCGCATTCAGAATTTAGATTATTTTATTATTTATATTATTTTTGAACTTTATGATGGGTAAAAATACATTTCAAAATACCATTCCTACTAACTGCTCTGGCATAAGACATCTAAATTCAATTTCTATTAATATCTGATTGTAAATTAGAAAAGTCTTATTTTATCTTAGAAAGGGGTTCTGAAATCTTAGCCAGCAATTCTTTTCCGTTAAGGATCATAATGTTTTTGTATTTATTCAGGATATTTTATTTCAGCAATATATAAACATAATTTCGTTTTATTCAAAAACAAAATATCCCAAATTTCGATCTTTGAAAATAATGTTAGGTTATTTATTGGAATTAACCAATATACTATGTTCTTAGGAGTAGTGTTACTCGCGTCCGTAGCCTATCTTCAAGCTGCATGTGCGCCTTGGGTAGAGCTCAATGAGTAACAGCAGGTGCAGCTCTTATTTTATGGCATAAAGATGAACTGTCTCTGTATTTGCCAGCTGCATTAGAATAACTATGTTCTTAAAAATGTATCGACACTTAACAAATATTTAATTTCATTGCAGAAAATTTTCAAATATTTAAATGCCATCGACTCTTCAAGGAAAGGGTCATTTGTTTTTTAAAATTTTCTTTTCCCATTTCATGCTAAAGAAGAATATTGGTTTTTACTTAGGATTGAATAGTAGTACAGAGGAAAAGCTGCTATAAAAGAACTGGGATTTTTAAGATTTCTGAATATAAAAATTGAGAATTGCTTACAAATCGAAGGGTAAACCTTTGCTATATTAAAATTAATTATAGATGGAATGTGTGTCCATTAAAACCGCGTCTAATCCGCACACCAACTCACTCCAAGTCGGTTTATTTCAGTTTAGACGAGAAAGCAACGCGTGCGAAAACATTTGCCGGCTTTCGAATGAAGTCTGTTATCATGTGTGAACATGATGTTGTCCTGGTTAGGGGTCTGTGACATTATCCAAAAAAAAAAAAAGAGGGTCAAGCAAATAAAACGCCATTGCAAATTTTGGTGGAAAATAATACTTTGGGCCCCTTAACTCTTGAATGCTTCATGAATAACGTTAGTCTTCAGGAATTTTCTGGAGAATTTGGCTTTTTCTGGAAGTGTTTTGCAGTACGGTTTTGAAGCACTTTTCACTTGGCTTGGGGTTTTTTAAACATTTGTATACCCAATGACTATAAGTACTCGTAGTGTGTTGATCAATTCCTTCTTCTTGAAGTTTCCCATTTATCATTTTGGCATTTTCCCAAATGTTTTCGCATGCATTCCGTTTTTTTGTACAAACTGAAACGAACCGAGTTTATAAAGTTAACTTTAAAACTGTGGTATGCGGCGCTCAAATCTTATGCATTCAAGTGGAGACGGAGCTGTGGAGGAAATAAGGACATTTGTTTTTCAATTTCATTTTACGACGTCAGGGGGCAGAAGAACAGTCGGGTGAATGTTTTGAATCTGGACTAAAGGAATGTTTCCATATCATTAGTTTATTTTTTTATTACCCATGGGTATCAATGGGTATTGTTTTCAGTAACGACCTGAAATGATGTCCGATCCGAAATAAAGTTATGTCAAAAGGAAACCAACTGAGTCAGAACGTATTGAATCTAAGCGCCGGAAAATTGAAGTGATGAGATTGTATCGCAAATCAGACAATGTTAAAGCGCATGATCGAGAAAGAAAAAGAATAGCCCGTTCGAAGCCTGAAACTCGTGCCCGCCAAAATGCCCTTCAAAGGGAGCGTCGAGCTCTCAAGCGTCAACAGGCTATCAACCCTCACGATGACAATATTAAACACACGAAAATGTGTTCAAACTCCTTCTCTTTACTCTCCCTCCTGTTCTTGTTATATTTTTGTTAGGCGTTCTCTATTTATTTAAATCAAGGGGATTGTTTATTCGCAGAAATGAAGTCTTGCCTTCTTTAGACATCGATTAACACAGTTTGAGAACCACTGCTTTGAAACATTTAATATCAAAAAAAGGTAATATTTAAATTAAAAACGATCACGAGTTATTCATTCCGTATAATATTTAAAAAATATTTATGTCTCTTTTTATCTAAATCAAAATATATCTCATAATTTATTTATAAATATTTTAATCATCTAACGGTTAATATTTAATGCAAAAAAAATATGTCACTGAAATATGTTTTTCTCATTACTTTATCAAAGCTAACTGATAAGAAATATTAAAAATAGAAATAAACTACTTGTTTAAAGCTTGTTAGTAAGCATGAATAGTTTTTTTAGTTTATTTCTAAATTTAGGCTTATTAGAGTTTTTTTGCGCAATACAGTGACTCTAAGCACATTCTGGTCCATGTGCTACTGTATCAATTTTGTCCATCTGGTGATCTGAATTCAGATATGTAAAAGTCCTCTTATACATTAAGACTGCTATTGAGTCATACGAGACACATATCATACGACTTTAATAAGTGATATTATCTTTTCATTCTGATCTAATGTTGCCTTCCCTTAACACTTTGATGTCTGTCACGTGAGGATAGTGTCAAGCTGTGTCACGGGATAGTGATTTCATAGAAATGGGGTTTTCCCAGAGGGTGAATTGCTTTTTTTTATAACTAATAGAACTGAAAAGTGATCATGAAACACAATTGTGTGTATCATACTGATTATTTAGACCTTTCCTGAAAGGATATTTTTTGCTACGCTCCAGCGCGCTATAAGCACTAGAGGTAAAATTATATCCTAAGTTACACATTACTCGCTGACGCGTGATGGGTAAAATTGAAACAAAATAATGAAAATAAGTAACAAAATGCATTATTTTTTTATCCCTAACAAATATTTAATATAAATGAATTGATACGTTGTTGGGCCTGATGGCAGAGTGATTAGCGCTCTGGCGCTCGATACCACAGGTTTCGGGTTCGAGACCCGGCGGTGCCATGGATGTTTGTAGTGGTTCTGAATCCCTTTTAATCCGTAGGTCCCGGTCTCATATGACTGTAGAGCGTAGGGCTGACAACCCTATCCCGTAAATAGAGCAACATCTCCTGTCTCGAAATCTGCTTGTAGGCAGACCGCATTGGCCCACCATGGGGCTGTTGCGCCACTGATGATGATTACAAGTTGGTTACAATGATATTATCACTGTAAACAATAATTTTAAACATTGAATTTGTGGGTTACCTTCACATCGCTGTTATAACGAACATCACTCGGGTATTCGTCCGAAAGGTCAGCCAACACATTTGCAATTTCATCATCTATTAGAGGTTTATTTAGATTGCATTTTCTCTGCAATTTCTCTACAACTCAACTTTCGTCTCTACAACATTTAGAGGCATTGCATATTACAACATGTTACAAGATTTTTTTTTTTTTAATAACTGATAAAGCCAGCAATTAGAAAGCACATACCTTTACACCAACCAATACCCGCCGACACAACTAACGTACATTGCCGATTGAAGCGGAGACCAAATGCTGAGATGCTGCTCTTCCCGCGCGAAAACGTGACTGGCTACTGAGACGCCACTCTATATCTTGCTCTTTAACGTTAACATATCACAAGTTGGCAAGATATCGACAGCATAAATGTTGAAAAAATGAAAAATTCCAAAGGTGGATATAATCTCAACTATCATGTAAGAAGATACAAATTCGAATAAATTTCCGACCTGAGTTGAAGTCAGGCGCGTATCCAGGGGGAAGGGTGGCTGGCAGGCTTGAAGGTCCCTCCAGAGCCCATAAGTGAAATGCGTGCACGTGTTCAACTTATGGTCACTTCCCAATTTGGTCCAATTGTGTTTCTGTTAAATATTCAGCATTTCAATGAACCAGTGTTTTTCAATCTTATCGCATCCTGAATGTGTTTATTGGTTTAGTTTTTGTTAAATATCCATCGAAATATTAAAGAACACATAAACGATACAATCGATGAGCTAGCAAAAAGAAAAGAAGATTGAATTTCAATTTATAATTTATTTAATTTTTTTTTTAAATTAAAAATTTTACTTTTTTATCCAATACTTCGCAGTTTTCATGTTTTTTATGTACTTGAACCCAATCAGTGGTATGTAAAAATTATTATTAAATTAGCTAATATGTAGAATTTCGACTTCAGGTACCTTTTCTATTACTTATAGTTTAGTGTGACCTATTGAGCTTTCATAAACCTGTGCCCATTATTTTTTGTTGAGCGCCAGTTGTGAGGCAGTACTATCTAAAATATTAAACGTTGTGAAACATCGACACACACTTTGTTGTCCTTAGGTTCACTGCATAAACTATTTCCTGTATTTCCTCACTTTTAACACTAACGTGGATCTTTCAGAAAGACATCCCTTTCGCTATTACGAGTGTAAAGTAGAGGTTTCTTCTGCACAAAGTTGAAAGTGCTATTGGGTTGGCAAGAAAGTAATTTTTGGTTTTCTTCATTTAAGTGCATGGTAAAAAACGAACGTACTTTCTTGCTAACCCAAAAGTTTTTGAATCTGCCTCATCAATGGTTAATACTTGTAGGATAAGTTTTTATCATAAAACTTTTGATCGATTTTTATTTTGCGTTGTTTTTATATGTGAATTTGAAAATCTGTCTTTTATACATATTCACAGTTTTCAAATCTGATAAGTTGGCCTACAGAAGCATTGCCCTACATAAGACAGCAGGATACTTTAAATCTTGGGGATTCCCTCCAGTTTTCCACATTTTAATTGTTCTGCTTATTAATTAAATAACCTTATTTTTATTGGCCCCAAATGGCCCTAGTTAAGTTATTGAATAAAAAATAAGGCATAAAACATACTTCATTAGTTTTAATCCAGAAAAGGATACTAACAAATTGTTAATATTCTTTTCTGGAAAATAAATACTAACAGATTAAAGATTTACGAGATACAAATAAAATAATTTGAATTATCGCTTTATTGAAGACGAGTTAATTAAAATCTTAAATTTTTAATTATCCACAGGTATTTTCTTAATAAAATTTATCAAAGTTAAAAACGTTTTATTTTCTGCAACCAGACAACGCCGCCAGTTCTACATGAAGAGTTTTCTGTTCATTTTTATGACACTATTGTGTCTGTTTATCACGCTGTGGCCTTTGGTATCCCAGGCTTCAGGTTCCAATCCTGGCGGTGGTATGGATGTTTGTGAGTGGTTCGGAATCCATTTAAATTGCAGGTCCCGGTCTGTTTAGCCCTCGTATGCACAAGATGACCGTAGAACGACAAACCAAACCTGTTTATCACATTTTTGTCACTTGAATATCATCACAATTGTTAGTTTTGCAATCCTTTTAAGTTTTCATTTTTTGTAACCCCTTTTTTTCAATTCCTTCTATTAGCTCACACTTTCCCTATATATATATATCTTGTTAAAATTTTCAATCGTTCATAAAATACTTGTTATTCATCCACTCGAGTTCAAATACATTTTTTTTGAACTTGTAGTGGATGACACTGAATGTTAATGCAGTTTTTTCAAATTTTAATTCATTAATTTTAGTTTTTTTTTAGATTTAAGTTGCATGTATCTACCAAAAGATGGCGGCAGATAAAATTAAAAAAATGAATGAAAAATTATTTATAAAGAACTTTCTGAAATATAGTGTGAAAAAAAGTAGAATTGACTTAAAACAAGTAATATAAAAAAAAAATTGTTTAAGTCAATTCCAATTTTCTTTCACTCTAATGTAGAAAGTCCTTTATAAACAATTTTCATTCTAAGTTTTTTTTAAGTTTATCTGGCGCCATCTATTGGTTGATATATGCAACTTAAATCTAAAAACAACTAAAATGAAGGAATTAAATTTAAGGAATGAATTAACATTTGCAAAAACTGTATTAACATCCAGAGTCATCCACTATAAATTAAAAAAATTGTATTTGAATTCGTGTGGATGAATAAAAAGTGTTTTTATGGACGATTCAAAATTTGAACAAGATATATATAGGGAGAGTGTGAGCTAATAGAAGGAATTGAAAAATATATTACTTTTTATGTTACTTGTATTTTCAGTCACATTGATTTGTTCGTTATCCTATTTGCAGTTGTTAACTCCGAGCAGCAAGAATTCTGAAGCATGATGTCATGGAAGTGGATGCTGCTGCTGGCTGCATGCTGTGTCCTGGTGGCGGGGGTGGTGTCTGCGATGGACCAACAGTTGGACAGCAACGAGGTGGAGGAGCCCTCAAGGAGGATGGAAAGTTCTTCCCCAAGCTGCTCTCCACATCTTCGACATCCTCAGCTTCAGAAAGGTGAGCAGAGTTCAAGGTTGTTCAGACCTATCGAGGTCACGCGTGGCCTTCCCGGGTCAACCATCGCTACTCCAAATGACTTTTTTTTATACATTCAGGTTATATATAAATCTTTGAGGTATCTTAGAACGCGTTTTGGCATTTTCCGTTTAAAAGTTCTTCCCTGTGATCTGATTGAAGTTCATTGATTTCTATTATCAGATCACAAAATTTTGTCAGATAAAAAACTTAATCAAAATTTTGAAAATCTTCAATTTTAGACGATCTTAAAAAAAAAAAATTTTTTTTTTTTTTTTTTTTTTTGCATTATTTGATTCCTTTACATTTGTTTTCAGCTGTCATTTAGTATTTTTCAACTTTCTTTTTCAGTTCCTTCTATTAGCTCACACTTTCTCTATGTATATCTTGTTCAAATTTTTAATCGTTCATAAAATACTTTTTTTATTCATCCACTTGAGTTCAAATGCATTTTTTTAACCTGTAGTGGATGACGCTGGATGTCAAAACAGTTTTTCAAACATTAATTCATTCATTAAATTTAATTAATTCATTTTAGTTTTTAGATTTAAGTTGCATGTATCTACCAATAGATGGCGCCAGATAATCTTAAAAAAAATGAATGGAAATTATTTATAAAGGACTTTCTGCAATAGAGTGAAAAAAAGTAGGAATTGACTTTAAAATTTTTTTTTTTTTTATATTACTTGTTTCTTTTCACTTATTTTTAAGCAATTTAAAGGTACAAGCAAAAGATTAAATTATCTTACAAAGATAGGAAAAAAAAATTATTTATTAGATTTTAATTGCTACCATCGATTATGAAGACGTTTATAATAATAATTCCTGATAAAATTCCTGATTTAAAAAAATAATTAAAAGTGCATGAAACTTATTGTAGCTACAATCAGTTTAAGAGAAAAAAAAAAAAAAATATTAATAGCATTTAAAGAGGATGTGTAATTAAAGTTCATAGATTTCTGATTTAATTTTTAGACGAGCTTCAAAATTTTGTGTTTTTCGTATTATTTGATATTTCTTTAAATTTGTTTTCAGCTGTTTGCAGCATTTTTCAACTTTCTTTTATCTTTTCACTTATTTTTTAAGCAATTTAAAGGTACAAGCGAAAGATTAAATTATCTTTAAAAGATGGAAAAAAATGATTTATTAGATTTTGTTTGCTACCCACGATTATGAAGATGTTTACAATAATAATTTCTGATAAAATTCCTGATTTAAAAAAAAAAAAATTAACTAAAAGTGCATGAAACTTGTTGTAGCATAAACTAGTTTAAGAAAAAAAATATTAATAACATTTAAAGAGTGTAATTAAAGTTCATGAATTTCTGATTTAATTTTAGACGATCTTCAAAATTTTGTGTTTTTCGCGTTATTCGATTTCTTTAAATTTGTTTTGAGCTGTAATGTAGTATTTTTCAAACTTTCTTTTTTTTTTTTCACTTATTTTTTAAGCAATTAAAAGGTGCAAATGAAAGATTAAATTATTTTATAAAGAAGCGAGAAAAATGTGATTTATTAGATTTTTATTGCTACTTACGATTATGATCTTTACAATAATAATACCTGATTTTTAAAAAAAAAAAATTAACTATAAGTGCATGAAACTGGTTGTCGCATCAACTAGTTTAAAAGAAAAAAAAATTAATAACATCTGAAGAGGATGCAAAAAATCATAACGCTAAATTAAATTTCACAAAATATACTTGAATTAAAAAAACATCCATTCGTTAAATTTTAATTAAAAGAATTAAAAAAAATTACATTCGTTAATTTTTTAATTAAAAAATTTAATAAATCCCTTTGTAAATTTTTTTTAATGAAAAGAATTACCAAAATTCCCTACTTTTTCTTCAATATTCTACACTAAATGCCCCGAATTGTTAAAAAAATCAAAAGGAAATCTAATGAATGAAAAATAGTTAAAAATCAATTAATTGTAGTAATTAACTTTTATAGGCAGTATCCATTGGAAATATTTCACAAATTCATATGTTTATTCTGTGGCTAATATATAGTTCACTATTGAAATAAAAATAATAAAGAAGCACCAGTTAAAATGTAATATGTTATAAGACAGGGATGGGCAAACTACGGCCCGCCGGAAGTTTCTATCCGGCCCACGGTTAGAATTTTAATTTGGCCGGTGAGAGGCAAATTAAAATAAATATATATTTATATACTATATATCATTCTCCTTTTCTACTTCGATTAAATATTATTTTTTTTCTTCCTTTTTTTCAAAGGAAGTTGCAATCTAGTAATCATCTCCAGCAGTTGTTTCTAAATATGCCGAAGTAAGAGTTCTAAATATGCCAAAGTTGAGTTTTACAAATCATTATCGAAAGTAAGTTTCCCAAATTCAATATATCACGATCAGAAAATCAGTGCCTGTGTTTACTTCATCTTATATATGCGAACAAGTGTTTTCAACTATGAACCTTAGAAAGAATTGTTTCAGAAATAGACTGACAGATGAGCATTTTAGCTTCGTTCCTTAAAAATCAGTCTATCACTTCGAACCTCACTATAAGGAACTTTTAAAAATGAAATCGCAATTTCATTCATCTCATATTTAAATTGTGATACTTTTTATATGGTTTTTAAAATTTTAGAAAAATTTATCTTGGCACGCCAAACTTTTTTTCTGATTTTTGGCCCGCGACCGAAAAGTTTGCCCATCCCTGTTATAGGAGATAAATGTGCAGATTTCTATTAATGCCTTTCTAACAATACATTTCGAGTATGATATTTAGGTGGCACACAAACTGTTTAACCTAATATCCTTCGTAAGGACACACTGCTTTTTCGATGTCTCCACATCGCTGAGTTATACTAAACAAACAAACTGCAATAGAAACCTATCGGAAACTGGCAGAAATGAAGAACACGAGGTAAATTGGCCAGTTTGGGGTTGATCAGTTTCAAGGTCGAACAATTCGGGGAATTCGAACGAAAGGTGACCTCGAAGAAAAAGGAAAAAAAAAAAAAACCTGCAGGTCACTCCAATTTGTATTCCAGAAACCAGATTCAGTGAGAGGTATCCAAAGAGACGAACCGCTGGCTTATTGTCATAAACTCGATGATGTCCTGTGATGGGTCGACGGATTCAAGTTGATTTCTAGTGTCTTTTTCTATGAATTGAGAAGATATTGTTCAATTAGATAAGATAAACGAATTATTGTGCTTATGTATAAAACTAAATGTGGCTAAATGTTAGCATTTGGGATGTGAAAACATTTATAAAATCAGTTCATATGAATAGGAATCAGGAGTGGAGAGTCATGTTTTCATGTCCAGTTTGAAATTTTAGTAATTTCAAAACTATATATAATTTGGAAAACGTAAATATATCATTGTGTAAGGAAGGTTGAAAGATTCTGGTGTGGTGGATGAGAGAAAAAAAAATATTAATAACATTTAAAGAGGATGCGAAAAATCATAGCGCGAAATTAAATTCCTCAAAATGTACTTGAATTAAGAAAACACCCCCTCGTTAAAATTCAATTAAAAGAATTTGGAAAATTACATTCGTTGGTTTCTTAATGAAAATAATTTAAAAATAATTCCATACGTTTTCTTGAATATTCGATAATTAATACTCCGAATTGTTTAAAAAATATATATCAAAGGAAATCTACAGAATAAGAATATAGTTAAAAATCAATCAATGGTAGTGATTAACTTTTTATACGCGGTATCCATTGGAAACATTTCCTAGTTGACCTAGAATTTCGGGAGTTCCCTCTATTATTTCTCTAATGTCAGCTTATGAGCAATTAAAAGGTGGAAGCAAAATTCGAAGGATGTATTGCAGAAGGTATCCAAAAGGGGCAAAAAAGGTATATGCTGATAGACAGCATGAGTGCAGGATCCGTAGACGAAGCTTAACGGACGCCTCTCTTGTACTTGGTGCTAATAATATGAGTGAGACAATATATTTAAGTGTTGTGGAGAATATTATAATTGTAGAATAGCCCATGGAGGTAGATTTCAAGTGGGTCAATGTGTGGGATATTTCACTAAAAATCTATACACTTCATTCATTCCTTTGTTTTCTTATTTCATTCCCTCCTCGCTTCTATTCGTAATCTGTTCATATAGATGTTTCGTACTTAACAGATGTAGATAGATGTTTAGATGTTTCGTAAGATAACACCACAGACCCTTGTGTCTTCTTTGTGTTTTGCAGTCTGATGGCCAATTGGCTAGCGCTCTGGCCTTCAGTACCACAGGCTTCAGATTCGAATCCTGGCTGTGGCAGGAATGTTTGTGAGTGGTTCGGAATCCACTTTTAAACTGTAGGTCCCGTTCTGTTTAGCCCAAAGAGTGCACAAGATGACCGCAGAGCGATAAACCAAATCAAACCTTTGTGTTTTTTTTTTTTCAGTTTTAAATTTTTATTTGCTTCATTGGGATTCTACACACTAACCGATGAAAAAGCAAAAAATTGTGTAGTTTGTGGTGAATATCATCATTTTGCGAGTTAGGAATATTCTTTAGGCAAATGGAACATATAATACACTTCTAAGGAATTTCAAAGATGATTCCCATTCATTTTCCTGCTGTACTACGGAATAAACTGGCAGTTCCAAAATGTTGATACGGAATACTTTTGTCACAATCGCTGCTGAATTTATTCATTTCTCAAAGCAGTAACAACGCATGCTTGCTGTTGCTATTCAACTTAAAATCTTTGAGTCATTAGATGAAATTAAAAAAGATGTGGAGTGTTTTGAATGTTTTCGAGACAAGAGATGTTTCCTTTTTACGGTGTAGGGTTGTCCGCCCTACGCCCAACATATTATAACAACAACAACTGCAACAACAGTCCTATTACACAGGGACCTACGGTTTGTAGTGGTTTCCGAACCACTACAAACATCCATGGCACCACCCAGGGAAAACGAAGCCTGTGGTCTCGAGCACCAGAGCGGTAGTCACTCGGTCAATCAGGCCTCAACATTTCTTATATCTATTTGTATTTAATAAGCCCATAGTTCAATAAATGTGGGGCTTGAGCAGTAGAATTTCTCGGAATGTTCAGAATCGTTTCATAACATGCCTAACTTTTTAAGCCAGGAGCGATACAGCGCCAAATCTAGTATGCAAATGACTGCGACAACTTTCTGTCTTTGGAACAGGGATATTGCAACTGTATGAGTTCATGTGTCCTCTCCGAGTGACCGCCATCCCTAAAAAATTTAGCGGATTTCGTCGCTCACCCGAAACGCGTATCGTTAACCTCAAGTCCGCTCTCAGTAGGCCAGAAGATGTGGACCGAAAAAACGTCGTAATCCGTTTAAACGGTTGTGAGCAGAGACTGAAATAAATATTTATATGGCCAAAGAAGGGAGATGGCTTCTTAAATAATCTTAGAAAGAAATTTAATGAAATTCACGAGGTAATTTAGCAATACAGTCGTAAAATTCGAAAAATTAATCCAACTCCTTCCCCTCCGATTTGTTGGATTAGATTATTTGAAGTTTGGACAAATATATAAAAGTTTTTTTTTTTTTTTTACTTCTTTTAAATTTGTACTTTTTTAAATTTTGAATTTTGAAATTAATATAAAAATTGCAATATCGATCTCTGCAGAATTTCTTTCCTTTTTTTTTTCTTTTTACATGCATCTAGAAATCTATTACATTTCTGTTGTTGTTTCTTATCCTACTTTGGTAGACGCCCAACGCTCTACAGTCATATTAGGCCGGGACCTACGACTTAAAGTGGATTCTACTACAAACAGCCATGGCACTGAGCGCCAAAGAGTTAGTCACTCGGCCATTCAGGCCCATTACATTTCTTTGATTGAAATACTTTCTCGTTTTCTTACCGCAGTCATTGCATTTTATGCAATCGATCACATTAAAATCACGGTTTCGTGAAATAAATAAAAAATTTATTTTTTATTGTGCTATTACAAATATCAGGCATTTAACTTTTGAAAACAGTTCTGACTGTTTCTAGAGTCATTAGAAGTCAAGATGCAGCTGTTTTATTTTCAAATTAATGGAATACTGAAATTAAGCATTTAAGACTTTCAATTGAATTTCTGAGAAATTATCTTTTTAATGTTATAATTTTGTAATTTAAATTAATGGTATAAATGTTATAATTTTTTACAATACGATATTTTAATTATATGTTTTTAGTGATGTTATGTATATATTTGAACAAAATGATTTTAAATATATTCATTTAGAAATGAGTTATTGGCATTTTTGTTAAAAAATGTTTTCTTATATTTTCGCTCTAAATGATTAGATTGGCTGTAAGTCATCTATACTTTAGAATAGAATCATTCTGTCAGTTGAGTGCATGCTTAAAGAATATACATCTCCATTTATGCAAGTGTATGTGAAATGTTTTATGCATTCTTTGAGTTAGAAGTATTTCGTTAAAGTAGAAAACTACACTTTTTAAGCCATATATTTTAATTTTCATGTTTTATAATTTAATTAAACAGTTGGAAAAAAATTCCATTAAGCACCATTTTTAAACTGCTCTGAAGGTGATCGGTTACCTGAACAGGATTAAAATCGAATCACCATAAATAGATTTTCCTGCCGATTTACATATCAGATCATAAAAGTTCACGAACATCCACTGTTTACTCGTACGTGCATGCGTGCATGCTTCATAGCTTCACACATTAAAATGATGATGGGGAAACCACCGAAATGTAACAAGAGATTAAATTCTTGTGGACAGACCTGTGACTACACCTGTGATAGAGAACTTCCGAAAAGTGGAAAATCGTATTCCGTAGCTTCATAGTTTTTAAGGTTTAAAATGTTTAATGGTAAATGGAAATGGCCAATGCTTAGTTCGCTGTATCAGAATTTCTATAATACAATAGGGCAGAAGCGATGAAAACCATAATTTTGAGGACTTTTTATCTTTGAGAAATCAAATGTACATCAAGAACTGTATCAATAAAAGAAAGAAAAAGTAGATTTTATTTTTGCTTCTAAGACTAGCACACATTTAAGAACATAAGCCGTTCCGTTTATAATCCGCGAGTGCTTTTTTTTAATGTAACCTAAAGTTAAAAAAGAACGGACCCGTATAGAAGTCTAAAGAGTTGTTCGAATGCAGCTGACAATACAGAGACGGTTAATTTTTATGCCATAAGTAAGTTCTGCACCGCTGTTACTCATTGAGCACTACCCAGGAGGCACATGTAACATTACCCCCACAACCCCGATCCTATTAAACCGGTACCTACGGTTTAAAGTGGATTCCGAACCCCTACACACATCCATGGCACCGCCTGAAAACCGCACCACCCGAAACCTATGGTACCGAGCGGCAGAGCGCTAGCCAATTGACCATCAGGCTCCCTAGAAATCTAAAGAAATGAAACGTGCTATATTTGGCGACAGATCGCTTGTGTCTGGCTAACAGAAAAGTACCTACGTTTTTCGTGAATGGATAGGATCCATATAGAAGTTACAAAACCCCATTATTCAGCTGTAGAAAAAGTTATCAGCATATACACGGAAGTATAGGGTAAAGTTTTAAAATAAAGAACACTGATGTTTTTTTGGATGATTGGTGCCGTAATATAAGTGATGCAGCAAAATCCAACTGGTGATAAGATCAGCTACCCAAATGCCACACAGAGGACTTTTAACAATTGATTCAAAGTTACGACGGATACTTTGTTATTCGAAGAAGAGTTAACTAGATGGTTCTCTGAAACAATTGGCTCAACAAGTATATTAAACAGCATGAATGATAGGCAGCGTTTATTACAACAGCGATAACTTTTCCTGGATTTTGAAACGGAACTTTCACAAATAATGAAGATGTTTTTAAAGAAACTGCATTTGCTCGTGTCAAAAATAAAATCTTTAACAAAATTAACTTTTTTTCTAGTAAACAAATAATTGCGTTTTTTTTTTACTTTGCTCATTCTGTTTTATTTTTTTGATTACATGCAACTGATTTAATCAACATCTACGCTTTTAAAATTTTTGTTATTTTTCATTTTATAATTTTATTAAATAAATAATTCTTTTTAAAAGAAGGGCATTTAATTATCTATTTTCTTATTAACTCAAAGGGCATGAGACCACCGCTATGTTTCAACATTTTACAATGAAGGAGCTAGTGGCCGCTACGCAGACAAGGATCTCCGTATTAATGTACAATAAGAGAATTGTGTTTTAAAAGGAAACTCTGCTTGTATCAGGCTAAAATTACATCTGGCATAAACATATACTTTTCACATTTCTTTTTAAATCAGTGTTCCTCGAAATGGTGGCCATTTGGCTAGCGTTCTGGCCTTTCGTACCACAGGCTTTAAAGTTTGAATCCTGGTGGTGGCATGAATGTATGTGAGTGGTTCGGAATCCATTTTAAACTGTAGGTCCCGGTCTGTTTAGCCCTCGTGTGCACTAAATGACCGTAGAGCGACAAACCAAACCTTCAGTGTTCATGATTTTATATTAAATTGAATGTTCTTTCCTTAATAAATATAACTATTTAATAATACTATAGAATACATACAATAGAATAAAGGAAAAATGTAAGTGTTATTAAAAATTTTAAATGACATTTTTCAGATAAAAAATGCTAAATTTCTCCTTGCTGCCATTTAACAATGTTTAGTCATCTCAGTTGATGCTGATTTTTACTATTCAATCAGGAAAATGATGCATTGCTATAATTGTAAGTGACTTAATGATGATATAATGTTTATTGATAATGCAGTTTTTGAGGAAGAATCAGAAATCAAATCGAAAGTTATAGCGAAAAAAAGGCTTATTAATTTATTCATGTAAAATAAGCATATCTCAGTCTTATTTATACCGACAAAATTAACTCCATTCTAATTGCAGATTCTTAGATTAGATTAGGTAGATTCAATTTTCAGATTGTTCCATTCTAATTTCGGAACTAAATATTTTATTCTATCCAAACGTAAATTTGCTAAATCATTTTATGTTTCAAAATAAAGCAGTTGTCAAAAAAATAAAAATAAGGAAACTAAAATAAATATGATGAATTACTACACAAGGAATAAAAAGAATACTTTTAATAAACAGTATATCTTGTATGAAAATTTTTGTTATGGAGTCTTGCTTAGATGAAAAATTTGAAATTTTTGACGAATTTTTTTTTAATCCGGATAACAGTTATTTTCGTCTAATAGTTGACGGTTGGTTTGTAACTCTACGGTCATATTGGCTCACTTTAGGGTAAACAGACCTGGACCTACAGTTTAAAGGGGATTCCGAACCACTCACAAACATACATGCCATCACCAGGATTCGAACCTGAAGCACGGGATACCAAAGTAAGAGCGCGAACCACTTGGCCACCAGACTGCCTAATAGCTGACGAAATAAATCTTGAAAAGTCTTTCCAATATTTGTCAGATATTTTTTGTTGATTTTCGCCAATTATTTTCCCCTTTATTCTATTTATTACGGACGGTAATTTGTCTATAAGTTGTTTACTTTTTTTTCTTTTATTGAAACGCTTACATTCTTCTTGATGTTTTCTTTCGTTCTTTATTCGTTGCTTATATTTTATTTTCTAACTAAGTAAATGAAACGTTTCTAATTTTGAATACACTTCGTCTAAGTATAGACTTGCAGTTAAATAGCTTATTATAAATAACATGCTTTATTAAAGAGATTTATGTCTTTAAGCCAAATTCATCAAATGTGCAGATTTGTATTGTTTGAATATCGATAGTGTAGAAAATTGGTAAGCTGCCAAGTCGGAGAGATTCAAACAAAGCGCCGTGATAGGAGAGGAAGGTAATTTCGCAGGTGTTTAACTTACAATAAAAAACATTTAAATTTTTAATAAAGTTTAAACATTATATTTTTTAATTTTTAAGTTTAAATTACGTCAGATTAAAAGAAATTTTGTTTCTTCTCAAAAGGAAAGCTTTTATTCAAAGGAAAATTAGACGAAAAATTTCATAATAAATATTAAACTTTTTCTTTCAAAATTGATTTGCTCTCTCACATCTGACTAGCACCCCCCTCCCACTATTAACTAATGAATTCGTCCGTTTCCGCTTTTGAACCGGACGTTTACCTTCAGCACAATCGGTAGTCGAATCTATAATCAAATTTGTCAAACGTTTTAACTGTAATCTTAATTTTCATCTCTACATAAAGATGTTTCATCTTTCATGTTTGTACAGATATGTTTGTTAGACTTTCATGTTTTATACATCGAGGTAGGATTTAATTAAAGTTCTAGACCACGAAATAAATGTAAATCATCGAGTGAGTTAAAAGTGGTAAGATTTACCTGATGAGTTGCTAGAGATAAACAAGATAATTAATTTTTCAATGTTTATTCAAGGCTAAATGATGGATTTGATTCTTATTTAATATTTATTGATAAAAATAGGGTTGCATTTAATTGACATTTTATCAGTTTATCCATCCAATCACTCAATTTAAAAATTATTGCAGATTCTGTAGTTATCAGCAGATATTCGAGGTAGAAGTCAAAAGTGAGTTATTTCATAAATGTAGATGAAATTGTTGTATTGAATACGACTTTGACATTTTAAAAGTAAAAAATGGAAGGCCCGTAAACTTAAAATGCATGTTTTTGGAAATGTTTTTCCGGATTATGTTTTGGAATTCCATAAATTGCACACAAAATGCTGTAAATTTTAAAAACCATATTTGCTTACCAGAAAAAAAAACACCTATATTTTCCTTGAAATTCTATACATAGTGATTGGAATTTAAAATAACAACGAAAACACATAAATTTGATTCAAATTCAAAAATGTGACAAAAGTACATAAAACTATTCATTATACTTAGACATCTGACAGCATTTTTTTCACAAGAGATGCTTATTTATAGAACGACGTTACATAAAAATGGTGAAATCTCAGCTCTCAGGTCATACCGAACAAACTTTCCCTGTGATTATCTGAGAGTAAAACAAGTAATATATATAAAAAAAATTAAGTCAATTCCTACTTTTTTTCACACTAATTCCTTCACAAATAATTTTCATTCATTTTTTGAAGTTATCTGGTGCCATCTATTGGTAGATATATGCAACTTAAATCTAAAAAAAAAACTAAAATGAATTAATTAAATTTAATTACTGAATTAATATTTGAAAAAACTGTATCAACATCTAGTGTCATCCACTACAAGTTAAACAAAAAATGTATTTGAACTTGAGTGGATGAATGAAAAGTATTTTATGAACGATTGAAAATGTGAACAAGATATATATAGGAGAGTGTGAGCTAATAGAAGGAATTGAATAACAACGAAAACCACATAAATTTGCTTCAAATTGAAAAATTTGACAAAAGTTCCTAAAACTATTCATTATACTGAGATATCTGACAGCATTTTTCTCACAAGAAATGCTTATTTATAGAACGACGTTACATAAAAATGGTGAAATCTCAGCTCTCAGGTCATACCGAAAAAACTTTCCCTGTGATTATCTGACCGTAAAAAAAAAAAAGAATCATCTGCAGACTTCTCCAGAAGGGTCACAGAAACAGGATTCGTTCTTACACGAGGAAGAACGAATCACGAAATGGGTGAACTTTCCCTCCAGCCATGGAATCAGATGTCATTTGTGACGAAGACACACAGAGGATTTTGCTGCAAATCATTAGAAAAAAAAAGCTCGAATGTCACACTCTAATTGTTTTCCTTACTTGAAAAAGATTTCTGCCGGGATAGTTCAAAAGGAATGGAACTGAAGAAGTAAACATTCTTTACATCAAAATCGTCTGGTGCTGATTCATTACACGGAAGGCTGAGAAATTGGATTGAAAAAGCAGACAAAGAACTCAGTTGGTTTTTCATTTCGTTCTTTGTTGACTATTGTCAAATTTAAAAGGAATTTTAAGAGACATAAAGGATGCTTATTATTGTATATTTATTTGGGCAACGTTCCATAGATTAATTTGACCTAGAGAGAGAGAGAGAGCATTCCTTTCTTAATTTCTCAAAGGATAAAATGAAAAGTTGTGTACAATAAAATGGGAGACCTGATTGTGTCACTTAATTTAAAGTCTTCTTTTTCTGGGGTTTTTTTTTTTCGTCAGAAAAGATGAATATGAAAAATTTCGAGGCATTGAACTGCTTCAGGAATCTTATCCTTTCTCTAACTTAATGTGCTGAAATAAGCCAAAAATATTTTATTTATGTCAGTATATAATAATTTGAGTTAATGTAAGTAATTAAAAAGGATTTAATATCTTTTTTTAGATTTTCCCGTCACTAGTTCACTTATTTTGTACCAGTTTGTTTTGGCTATGATCATCTTGAGCACACGAGGGTTAAACAGACCGGATCTACAGCTTTAAAGTGAATTCCGAACCATTCACAAACATCCATGCCACCACCAGGATTTTAACCTGGAGCTTGTGGTAACAAAGGCCACAGCGCTAGCCAATTGGTCATCAAGCCGCAGTCTTGTACCTGAGGATCTTAGAGAATAGCATATTCTTTGCTAAACTCATTCGTCTCTAATTCTGTACTTGGACTACTATTATGGTTGTTTTATCAGCATACGCAACCATTCTGCTTAGACAACGAGGAGTATTTTTGTAAATAGTTTTAGAAATACTTAGAATATTCAATTTCTTCCCTTAGATCTTAGTTATTTCATATTTCCTTTCTTACATATATCGATCCTTACATTGAATTTTAATTGAATGTTAAAATTACTAATTCAATGTACAATGAATTTTAAATCATGTAAAATGTGAGGATTTTAAGGTATTATGATTTTATTAGATGGTTTTCCTTACTTTTACAAAAATAGTAATTTCTCAATTAATTTAAACAATAATGCCTGAAAAATTGACACTTCGTTTGCAAAATCCATTAAATGAACTCTTTTTAACTACTTACTCAATAATGCACATAATAAACCATTTTCAAACGTAATTAAGAATATTGCTCATATTTTACGCTGAAGGAATTGGTGTCTTTCTTTTATGGAAGGTAAAAGACTCAATGAAATACATTTTCAATTCTTTGATTAAAAAAAGCATGCTTTGAGATATTTATTTCATTAGAAAGAAATAGGTTAAATATGACTATTTTCAAATTAGATCATCCATTGTTCGAGATAATTATTTTGCTAGTGAAGTTGTTCTTTCAAAAATTCCAGTTTTAATTTTGTCTCTCAGAGTATTGGCAGGAGTTGAATCGCGGTTTTCAGGATGGAAAGGTTACTGGTTCGATCCTGATCCCTGTTTGATCCCTTATGGGATTCCTTTAAAAAATGATAGACAGGCGTTTTTGGTGTTCGGGGCATTTTGATTCTTTGCTGATAAATGCCATAGTATGTGTTCCTATATTGCCATAGTTATTTAAATAGTTATATAAAGTTACAGTTATTTATAAAGTTATATATGACAATAGCCGAGGGTAATTGCCATAATAACTAACCGACCGAGGTCAACGGGATTCATAGCTCTTTAATGCTGATTTTGTGATGTCTCAACAGGTTTTCTGATTCTTCCAGTGTTAAGACGAACTCTTCATTCATTCCTTATTTCATTCCTTCAACTCTCCTTCTCGTTCCCCTATTCTTAGAAATGTTTCCACACATTAACAACACTGCACTGGGCAGAGTACTGTATCTTCTCTATTTTTGTGCAACGTAATGTCTCTTGTATGTGTAATGTATTGCTCTGTGGTGTAAGCTTTCAATTAGTGTTGAAATGTAAAAACTAAAAAAAAAAAAAAAAAAATCAGTAAAGCAAATGCAGAATAAAGTAAACAACCACCTGTTCATCCTCATACTACCCTTATAGCTTCCCAATATTGGCCATGCTTTCTAAAAAGATAAAATGAATATCAATCGAAATACCCTATTAAAGAATCCCAAATCAATACCAATGCATTTTTTTCGATGATGGTTTTATCATCAGAGAAAAATAAATAAATAGTATGAAAGATACATGAATACTTTGCATCTTTCATGCTATTTATTGATGCTATTTCTGATGGATTGAAATGCAATTTCTGATATTATTTCTATTTCTGATTGACTGTGTAGATCAAAAACCAATGTCTTTTTTGCATGGTGCAGGTGGTGGCCGAGCTGAAGGTGGGCAAGACCTCCCCCACCATGTGCTTCGTGTGCAAGTTCGGCGTCGCCCTGCTGCAGCACTTCGTGGAGACGGAGAAGCCCAAGGAGGAGATCGCCCACATCGCCTACACCATCTGCTCCACCCTCAAGCTGGATAGCGACAGAGTCTGCGCCGGCATCATAGACCTCTTCCAGGTGATCACTCTAATTTACTCTCTTTACTCATCCACATCATCCCCCGACTTGATGTGCCTTTGATTTTTTTGAAGATTTGGCTGGAGAATTCTCCTCAATTACAGTGGTACATATGTAACCCTAATAATCGATGAATGTCAAAAAATTTACATCCTTTGCATTGCTGAGAAATAAAACCTCAACAAGACAGTTTATGACAACCTCAATAAGACTATAATAATAACCTCAACAATGCAGTTTATGACAACCTCAATAACACTATAATAATAACCTCAAGAAGACAGTTTATGACAACCACAATAAGACTTAATAATAACTTCAACAAGACAGTTTATGACAACCTCAATAAAACTATAATAATAACCTCAACAAAGTTTATGACAACCTCAAGACTATAAAAACCTCAACAAGAACTCATGGTTGCACATTCTCCCTCATTGCAGTGGTACATATGCAAGCCAAAAAAATCGATGAATGTTAAAGAATTTGCATCCTTTGCATTGCTGAGAAATAAAACCTCAAGAAAGTTTATGACAACCTCAATAAGACTATAATAATAACCTCAACAAGACTTATGTGGCTTTGATTCTTTTCAAAGATTTGTTTTGGACATTCTTCTCCAGTGCAGTGGTACATATATAAGCCAAAAAATCAGTGAATGCCAAAAAATTTGCATTCTCTGCATTGCAGAGAAATAAAACCTCAACAAAAAGTAAAAAAAAAAAAAAAATTGTTATAATGTTGTTAATCAGACGGTTTTCATTTCAGAAACATACCAAGAGGAGAGCCCAGAAACAAAGTTCTTTAGATCGATTTTTTGTTATATGTCAAATTTGTTGATCCTCAGCTAAGTCTAAGTTGGAAAAAGAGACACAAATTAAATTAAATTTTCACATATTCATGCAATTTATTTAAGTGCTTTTATATTCACTTATTTTGCAATACGAATTATTTTATGCAACACATCGTGATATAATACCATCATAATAATAATAGAATTTTTACAGAGGAACGGTTAATCTTTTTACCTTTATTTCTTACAGCAAAAATTCGTTTAGTATACCTCACGTTTGATCAAGCAATTGAAAATGAATAAAGAACGCATCTAAACAAGCAATACCTGTTTGTTAATGCAAAATTACTTTTTAGTTTTGCTACTAATGAAGACATATCCATGACACAAAGACACATACTTTAATTTATCTATGTACTAATGTATTTGTAATTGAATATTTGCGTGTATTTAAATATTTAAAGTTAAAAAGGAAATTAAAGGGCTTTCAGGTTGTTTTCAGTATAATAAATTGTTTTATTTTCTGTTTTTAAATATTAAAGTAATGAATTTTTTCTATAAAGTATAATGGAGTGTAAATAGACAAATATCATAAAATGCGATTAAACTACAAAACAAAGTACGAGGAGAAAGATATTTTACTATGCAATGAAAAAAAAATTCTATTTGCACAAATGTTTCGTGCTGCTATCTATTGTTGAGTTTGAAAAGCTATTTGAGACGAATGCTTCAGGAAATATGTCATTATTCTTAAAATGCTACGTCACGTAATTTTTAAAAATTTTAAATATATTAAATTTTGTATTATTAAATTTAAGACAATATTAGTAAAATTTGAATGATACTCTTAGTATATATTTTGTAGAAGCATTTAAGATTCAAACAAATCTATTGTACTAAAAATGAAGTTTGTCATAGCTCCCTTTTTGGTAACGCCATCTATATTCTTTTAGTAAACTAATATGTATGTAATGTAAAAATTAAAGAACATAAAGATTAAAGAAAATTAAAGAGCAAAAATAATAATAATAATAATATATTTACTGTTCCATAATAATATACATATAAAAGCATGAGTTTTATATTATATATTTCTTTTAGGATGAGATGATGTATATATTCCAAAGAACAACGCTCGGTCCCCAAAGTATGTGGGGTTCTGATGGGTAACGAATGTGCTCGTATTACGTCACCTCTGCATAATTGGACTGTTCCACTAACAGCTTTCCCGAAACCCCTGTACAGAAAGTACTGGAGCCTTTAGTAAGAATAATTTATTTTCTTTTTTTATACTTAGAAACTTATCAATTTTAAATTTTTCAAAAATATATAAATGTTACATGTTTTATTTTAATTAAATCAAAATAACAACTATAGTCACTCCAATTTGCCATACATTAATTCTATCAGAAGCATTTTATAATTACAAACAACGATAATACAATACATAAATTTTTTATTATTGTTTCAATTAGTTTTTTATTGGGAAAATATTTATAAGGTAAAGATAAATTTATCATTGAAATATATGTCATTTGATAATTATTTAAAATGCATAACTGCGTACCTCAATTAGAGTTTTCCAGTGAAATATTTTGAATGCTGTTTTTAATTTTCTTATATAGTTTTGATTGCTGTACGTTATTCTTATGACTCAATATCTAGATTTAAATTTGAAAAATTGTTTAGATTTTAATTTGGACTTGTTTGAATCATTGAAAAGACACGGGAAAAACAGAAAGAAAATTGATGTAGAAATTCAAAATTCCAAAGACATTCTTGAAAAGTATAATGCATTATTATTATTTGGCATTCATGACAAGTGAAGGCGTGAGGATGATCAGCAAAGAGTGAAACTTCGAAAATTTTAGCAATTGCTTTCGATCTTAAAAAAAAAATCATTATTTTTTGAGTAATATGAGTTTCGAAAATCCAATCATGAACCCAAATCATGAATTATAGGATTTTCAGACGAAAATATTAACGAATGGAGAAATAAAAAGAATTCATTGTACTAAAAATATTCTGGTAATAGATTTCTAATTTTAGGACTTTAATTAGAAATCTATTCTCAGGTCATTTTAGTACAATAAAAATTCTTTTATTTCTCCATTCGTTAATATTTTTCGTCTGAAAATCATATCATTCACAAGTTTATCTAAGTTTTTATATACATATATACATGCTCCTAAAAGCACCACATAAAATAAATTCCGTTAAAAGAACTGCTGACTCTTTAGAAAATGAAGATTAGTTTCCTATTTGAAGAATAATTTTACCAGTTTATAAAAAAAAAACCCTATTAAATTTGTTATGATCATGATAGGCTTGTTTACATACGAGAACACAAATATGTAATGGATTTTACCGGATAACATTGGAGAGGGAACACAATCCTTAAAAATATCTTTATTTAAAACAAGTAATATAAAAACATTTTTAAGTCAATTCCTATTTTTTTTTCACTCTATTGCAGAAAGTCCTTTTTAAATAATTTTCATTCATTTTGTTAAGTTTATCGGGCGCCCTCTATTGCTAGATACATGCTACTTAAATCTAAAAAAAACTAATATTAATTAATTAAATTTAATTAGTGATTTAATGTTCGAAAAAAACTGTATTCACATCCAGTGTCCTCCACTACAAGCTAAAAAAAATGTTTTTGAAGTTGAGTGGATGAATAAAAAAGTATTTTATGAAAGATTGAAAATTTGAACAAGATATATATAGGGAGAGTGTGAACTAATAGAAGGAATTGAAAACAATTGCGTTATATCGTGTAATAAAAACATTTATTTTTAAAAAATTAATCACTGTTGAAATTTGTCTTTTTCCCATTCCAGAAAGGATCTCCAGTGCTGCGCGTGCTGCACCTCTCAGACACTCACCTGGACCCCTACTGCATGGAAGGCTCCAACGCCGACTGCAAGGAGCTCATGTGCTGCCGCGCAGCGGACGGCCACGCCCCACCCTTCCCAGGCGGCCGGCAAGTGGGGGACTACCGGAACTCACGACACCCCCCCTCCGCACCCTGGAGAACATGCTGCGCCACATCACCTCCAAACACAAAGTAAGGGAATTTACAAGCGCATTGGTACCGCGTTTAATGAATTTACAATCGTAGTGGTACCACTTTTAATGAATTTACAAGCATAATGTTACCATTTTTAATGGTACCGCGTTTAATGAATTTACAAGTGTAATGGTACCACTTTTAATGAATTTACAAGCGTAATGGTACCACGTTTAAAATGAATTTACAAGCGCAATGGTACCGCGTTTAATGATTTTACAAGCGTAATGGTACCACTTTTTAATGAATTTACAAGCATAATGGTACCACTTTTTTTTAACGGTACCGCGTTTAATGAATTTACAAGCGTAATGGTACCGCGTTTAATGAATTTACAAACGTAATGGTATCACTTTTAATGAATTTACAAGCGTAATTTTACGGCGTTTGATGAATTTACAAGCGTGATGGTACCATGTTTAATGAATTTACAAAGCGTAATGGTACCACGTTTAATGAATTTACAAGCGTAATGGTACCGCGTTTAAGGAATTTACAAGCGTAATGGTATCGCGTTTAATGAATTTACAAAAATTACAAGAAAATCCCTAAATACGTGATAATTTAACGAGAGTTATATCTTTGGTTTACTGAATGATATCAATTGGCATACGCTCGTGGCTGTCTCGAGATACCTGCGTCCAGACGGAAGTACAAGAGAAGGAGTCTGATCTTGCTTTCGCGTCTCCGTCTGACAGAAAGATTTGGTTTTGGTTTGGTTTCTCGCTCTACATCCATCCTGTGCACACGAGGGCTAAACAGGTAGGACCTACAGTTAAAAGTAGATTCGAACTACTGACAACATCCCTGCCATCATTAGATTCGAACATGGAGCCTGTGGTACCAAAGGCCAGAGCGTTATCAATTGCCCATCAGGCCGAAAAAAGAAAACAGCCATTTTATCTCAGGCTGTGAGTACAGCTGGTCGAAAATAGCGTTCGCTAGAAAAAAACTGATTCTGGTCAGAGCAGGACTAAGACATTTGACTCACACTAAGGGTTTTTGTTCACACTAAGGGGCAAACCGGTGTTTAAGTAGTTCTACTACTACTACTACACCACACCATATAACTGTTCCTAGAGCTGAGTTGCCCTTTACAGTTTGGGAATGATGCGGGTGAGAAGAAGTCTGATTATTCTCTGTGATGCTCTACGGTCATATGAGACTGGAACTTACGACTTAAAGTGGATTTCGAACCCCTACAACATTCATGGCAGCTCCGGGACTCGAACTCGAAACCCTCCATGGCACCGAGCGCTCGGACCCCTTATAAGTGGTTCAACTACTATCACTACTACTACACCACATCACATCACTCTGCCTAGAACTGAGTTGCCCCTTTACAGTTTGGGAATGATGGGGATGAGAAGTCTGATTAGGCACTGTGATGCTCTACGGTCATATGAGAACGGGACCTGCAGCTTAAAGTGGATTCTGAACCACTACAAACATCCATGACACTACTGGGACACGAACCCTAAACCTGGGACACCGAGTGTCAGAGGGCTAGAACACTCTCCCATTCAGGCCCCTTATAAGTGGTTCTTCTACTGCTACTACATCACACCATATGGCTGAGCCTAGAACTTAATTGCTCCTTTTTCAGTTTGGGAATGATGTGGGTGAGAAGTCTGATTGGGCTCTGTGATGCTGTACGGTGATATGAGACTGACACCTACAGCTACAAACATCCATAGCATTACCAGGATTCGAACCCAAAACCCGTGGTACCGAGCGACAGAGCACTACTTATAAGTGGTTCGCGAAAACTGACTCCCTAATTCTCGTGCTCCCGTCTGAACGCCGCTTAAGTGTAGTTCGAAGTGTCTTGATTCATATTGACGCAGGCCAGTCGTATTCAAACATAGGTCTTATACCAAATAAAATTTTTCACTTTCAAACAGGATGTATATCAAATTTGACTTAATCCAAATCGGACGTATACCGAGGTATCATTGCAGGTGAAATTATATGGTATTAATGAGCTGTGATAGCATTTATATCAGTAAATATCAGTGAGCTTCGTTTCCTTTGTATTTAACCTAAAAAATATTATGAAGGCTAGATTTGATTAACGCTGCTTGGAAATATAGCGAATATACTTTTTTTTTTTTTGTGATGGGTAGTGCTAAATGAGTAACAACGATACAGACCTTGCTTATGGCATAAAAATAACCGTCTCTGTATTGCCAGCTGCATTAGAAAAAGGAGCTGATGGCCGAGTGGCTAGCGCTCTGTCCCTCAGGGCCACAGGTTCGAGTTAATTCTTTTTATAATTATAATGACTATCATTAATAAAAAAGAACAAACATTTGATAGTAAATTATTCACTAAAGAACCGTTTAATAACAAAAATACAAATCTTATGATTTGCCTGTATTGATAAAGGTATTGACGATGTACAGTTAGGAATATGAAAATAGCTCAAAGTAGTATTTACAAAGTAGTAACAGACTTGATGGCCGAGTAGCTGGCGCTCGGTACTACAGGTTTCTGGTTTAAGTTCCGAATATGCCGTGCATGTTTGTAGTGGTTCGAATTTATCTTAAACCGTAGGTCCCGGTCTAATAGGACTATAGAGTGTTGTAGGGGTAGTGTTACTCGCATCCGTTGCATAGCTTCAAGCTACACGCGTCCCCTGGATAGTGTTAAATGAGTAACAGCTCTTGCTTATGGCTTAAAGATTAACTATCTCTCTATTGCCAGCCGCATTCGAAAAACAACAACGATTAATATACTATAAACATTTTCCATTATGAAATTTAATACTATAAATCAATTCAAAAAAGGAAAATTTTTCTCTATTATGTATATATAACTATTAATATAAATGTTTTTAATATAATGTATGGTATTTTTTAACAGATATCTACATTCAGTAAAAATCAGAACCCTGTTCTAATAAACTATTTTCAGGGGTTAAAATCATTTATCTGCTAAATAAAATATAGCATCACGTCGCTGAATGATTCTAGGCTTGAGAAAATTGTTATGTAGACAGAACCATTGGAAGGGTGCATAGCAATTTCCTTGGATAAAAGCGGTCGTATATCAGAGAATAGCGATAACCTATTTCGATCTCAAATATTATGATACACAGAATGTATATCAAATATTTTGACATACATTCTTGCAGAATGTAATAAAAAAGCATAGTTTCGCTTTTGGTTTGGAAACGATCAACAAGGGAAAATTGAGAGTTGAAATATGGAAATAAATGTTTGGGGAGGGAACAAGTTAAGTCGTAGAAAATTCTGAGAGCAGACATAAAAGGATAAAGATCACTCCATACAAATGTTTAATACTATAAACATGGGTATATACTATACACACATATATAACATGTACTATATACCATAAAATTCACTATCTATATTCTGGAAATATGGTATAGTAAGAGGTGCGCTGAAAAGTTCGTAGGCTAACACATAGATGGCTCTACTAGTATTAAATCCACATGAGTTTTAGTTAGCCTAACCTTCCAAAGACGCGTGTATAAATTTGGCAGCTGTTGCACTATTAGTATGGGAGTTATAGCCTTTTAGCGAAGCAACTTTTGTTAGTTTGAAAAAATGGATAAAAAGGAATTAAAGGTCGTGTTAATAAAGCATTGCTTTTTGGCAAAAAAAAAAAATACTATTGAAGCCAAGGCTTGGCTTGATAAACATTATTCGGACTGTGCACCAGGAAAATCAACCCTAGAGGGTAACCCCTAAATTTAAACGAGGCGAAATGAGCACCGATGACGATGCACGCAGTGGACGCCCCAAAAGAGGCTGTTACTGACGTAAACATAAAAAAAGTCCACAAAATAATTTCTGATAACTGTAAAGGGAAGTAGATTGAGATAAATGAGACCTAAAGATATCAAAGGAATGTGTTGGACATACCGTGAATGAATATTTGGATATGCGAAAGCTCTGTTCAAAGTGGTGCCGCGCGAGCTCACAATCGACCAAAAACATCAACGAATGGATGATTCTAAGCACTGTTTGGAGCTGCTAAATCGTAATAAACCCGAATTTTGCGTCGATATGTGACAATGGATGAAACATGACTCCATCATTTCACACCGGAGTCCAATCGACAGTCAGCCGAGTGGACTGCACGTGATGAACACTAAAATTGCTATAACTCACATACTAATAGTGCAACAGCTGTCAAATTTATACACGTGTCTTTTTGAAGGTTAGGGCTAACTAAAATTCATATGGATTTAATACTAGTAGCGCCATCTATGTGTCAACCTATGAACATTTCTGCCCCTGTTATATTGAGAGAAAAAGAAACTCATTTTATATAAGGAATATCTATCTATTTTGTTAAGAATACACGTTTGATGATCGTGACAGCTGTGGAAATTTGCCTTCCGTAGTGATGATGAAATTAAAATAAAATTAACGCTACAAGTTTAGTGTTTCTTTTGTAATGATTATTGTGATCTAAAGAATTATAGAAAAATTTCAAAATAATTCATAATTGAATCATAATTTTTATTGGCGAATATTTATAGTTAATACAGTCAGATTGTTATGCTTCAAATGGTTATATATAGATACAGCTTTTTCAAAATGGCTGTCTTTCAAATGGTTATGCAGATACACTTACTTTCAAAAATTCTGAAAAAGACACGGATTATAAACACACACACTTCCTATACAAAAAAGTGTATGCTTAAGTTAGATGTACCACAGAAAAAAAAAAAGGGGGAAAAATTGGGAATTTTCTTGATGACATTGTGCTTTACACTTGAATGGCAGCTAATAAGAGACGTATGTATTAGGATGAGAAGAGTTGCATTTATAGATATCACTTGAAACTAAAGAGATGTATTTAACGTGACACTTGAAACTGAAGAGATGTATTTACACATGCCACTTGAAACTGAAGAGATGTATTTACACATGGCACTGGAAACTAAACATTCTCCTTGATACCATTGATAAGTTCTCACAAGGTAATCTTGCAATAGCATACACCGAAGGATCCTCTGACAAATTCCTCAATAAGGGAGGTGCAGGTATTTTCTTTCTACTTCCAAATGGAAGTAAATATAATTCATAAAATGAACACAGGCCTGATAGCTTCAAACTTCACCAGCGAGCTCATTGCAATTAAAGACGCTGTTGCTTTATATCTAAATGACTCAAATATTTCAGGCGTCACTGACGGGTTAGTGTTTTTTTCTGACTGCAAGTCGGCTCTGGAAGCATTTAGAAATGGAGATACTAACATCACTTCTGCGATAAATGTTCTGCTTGAGACTCTACACTGTAGAGACAAATCATGCCATCTTCAATGGACTCATGCACATGTCAACATTGAGGGGCAACGAATGCGCTGACTCTTTAGCCGAAGATGCCAGGGACAATGATCAACCCAGGACTACCATCACACTTGCAGATGCTAACGCAGTTGCCAAAAGCCGACTCATTCCTCATAACTTTAAGAAGCCACTCATCACAGACTTCAACTGCCCAGACAAGACCAGGGAATACATCCCCTGCAGAAATTACCCCAACGCTTTCCTGACACCTAAGGACATTCTAGAGTGCCCAGCACTCACTCCCCATTTTTACAATTGGGTAGGGTGCCAATCGAGGCCAACTCAAGAGAAGTTCTGTAAAGTGAAGCGGCGCCGTTGCATAGCGGCCGCTATCGTGAAGACTTTTGACTTGATCTAACTTTGATAATAATACTTTAATACGATGGACACGATATGATATTTTAATACATTGATACGATAACAACAACAACGTGAAACTAAAGAGATGTATTTACTCATGATTCTTGAAAGTCAAGATATATATTTGGACATGACACTTGAAACTAAAGAGATCTATTTGCACATGACACTTGAAATTAAAGATTTACTCATGACTCGTGGTGTTTTGCAGATCGACTACGTGATCTGGACGGGCGACATTCCCCCTCACGACGTCTGGAATACCACGAAGGCCGAGCAGGTGAGGCTCCTCCACCCCTCGTCTCCAAAATCCTGGCCAAACACCTGCCCGGCACACCCGTCTACCCGGCACTGGGAAACCACGAGAGCGCTCGCATCAACAGGTGGGTGTCTTCTTTAGCTTGTTAAGCAGCAATCTGTCAATCGTCAGTATCAAATTCATGCTTTTATAGAAAATTTCGTACCTTTTCTTTTTGTTAATTTTAATACTATCACATATATGTTAAATATATTTAATAATACAACACATTGGTTTGTGTTGTACAGAGTGAAAATTCTTGCTGGCAATATATAAAAGTTCCTCCATCCTCCTTAAAAGAATTAAAAAAAAAAATTGTAATCGTCTAATGCCGATGTACAGTTTACCCATGGGTATCAGCATTTTTGGTGCTTGCATTTTTTGTATTTGCATTATTGGTACATGAAATGGCAGCAGACAATGACAAAAAGAGTGTTGGAATACCAAATTGTCGGATTTGAGCACACACGCGATTTTTTTTCGTTTTCCCAGTGAGCCGTACTGCATTTGATCGTCTTCATGAACTTGTATGCCTGATTTTTTGTAAAAGAGTTGACGTAAACATTGTTGGTCTTGAACTTGTTGCGCGGTCAAAAGAGGAATCGGTAGGAATTTTTATTTCGAAGACAAATTTGCATACTACTTAAAAGAAGTTTATGTAAATTTTTTTGATGGCTGTACAAAATTTTTGAGGTGTAGCACCTCGACGATCATAACGTCTCAATTCAGATTTAACAATATCTGAGTAGGTGGGAGGTTTCTTTCTCGTAAAACGACGCATATCACCACAGTAGATTCTTGGGTAGAGAGCTCTTCTGCAAGATCATCAAACAATACTGACAAAGGCATTTAGTCTTCACCAGGTGCTAATGCCAATCCAGCATCAATGTTGGTATTGAGTTTATTAATAACAGTCGACCGATTTGTGCAAGTCGTTAGGAACGTTCGTAACGGATCCCTTGATACCATATTGACGATCCCGACCAAGCTCTCGTATTTGCATGAAAGGGATACGAAGAGCAACGAGACGCTCTTCCAAGTCATTCAACTCAGACAAACATGAGGGTTGCTCAGGATATCGAAAGCCATAATTGGCTGCAAGATTTGGATTTACGAATTGTTGCGTTTACGAATATGATCGCTGCGTTTTACAAAAAGTCAGCTTCATCCAAGTCGACAGAGAAAATTACTGCAATTTGATTTAAAGAAACGTTCTTCGACTTTGAGCCACTGTTTCTCATGAGAGTAGTAGTTTAAATCGGAATGAGTATTGTTCTAGAAGAAAATGGGAGCAGGAAGGAGTAACTGAAGAGTACGAATTAAAAGTATCCTTGAGAGTACAAGAACAGGAGGGAGAGTAAAGAGAAGGAGTTTGAACACATTTCGTGTGTTTAATATTGTCATCGTGAGGGTTGATAGCCTGTTGACGCTTGAGAGCTCGACGCTCCCTTGAAGGGCATTTTGACGGGCACGAGTTTCAGGCTTCGAATGGGCTATTCTTTTCCTTTCACGATCATACGCTTTAACATTGTCTTCCATTGTTGTCAACATTGTTTCCAATTTCCATTGTTTCCTTTTTGGCATAACTTTATTTCGGATCGGACATCATTTCAGGTCGTTACCGAAAACAATATCCATTGGATATCCATGGGTAATGGTTTTGTTTTGCAGTTTACTACAGATAGTTGCTCATTGAACGTGGAGTGATTCATGCTATAAAAAATGTTTATAACAAGAATCGCTTGTCACTTTATATACATTATCTGCAGCATGAAGGTATCTTTGCGAATAGATTTGTAGAAGGGAGCGAAGAAGAAATCTGAGGGTAAAGGATGAAATAAGGCTAAAATGGAATGAATGTATTGTGCAGATATTAATTGAAACAGAATGCACAGAACATACTGGGCGCGCCAAGTACTGGTGATGCGCGAACGTAACGGTAAATAAAGCTCGATCCCAAGCACTGTATTCTGGGCATAATCTATTTAGATAAGAATACTTAAACTCTTTGAATTTGAGTCCTTCTACTTTCTGCAATTTCCTTTCCTCAAATATTTCTTCCACCTAGGAAGCATTAAGCAGCTATTCCTTCGCATTTAAGCCGACCTTACAAAACTTCATCAAAGAATTTGCTTATTTTTGGAATTTACAAGTATAAAATTTATTTCATTGTGATCATTATTGTTATATGTAGTTAGATCTCGCTGTGAATTCCTGCAACACGCCTGGATTCCGAGTTTTAACTGAAGGAACTAAACAACTGAATACCGGAACTGAACTGGATTCGAGACCAACTTCCTCTCCTCTCTGGACTGCCCGTTATATGGCTTGCAGCTACCCTTCGCTCGAATTTTTCAATTTTCCTCTACACGATCTTATATTTAGATTTTCCAAGTTATGTACAATTATGAGGCTGTTGACATTTTTAAATGGACCTGAAAATATATCGCTTCAATAGGGAACCGGTTACTTATACTTATGAATCAATGTTATAAATGTTTTCGCATCAAAACCATATCTGTACATTGTATTGCTTTCGATAAAGTGTGGAAGAAATAGAAGGACGTCACACCCAGAGCACGGAAAATAAGCATCAATTGGTATAAGAATTGTCGTAATTGCATATGACATGATATTAATATAGGAAAGTGCTCCAGAGGAGCACTTTACATAACAAGACATGCATGCGAGCTCCGTGATCCGATAGCATAGTGCCCACAATTGTGAAATCAGCAAACAAAGGAACTACCCAGTCTAATTCTGTAGTAACTGGGATTCGATATATCAGTTCCTTCATATGTTCCCATAAGAAAAAGTAATTCAAAGATGTCAGGTCGGGATGCTAGGGCAACCGAATTGGAAGAACTGTCTAATTCATTTGCTGTCTTCTGTGTATCTAAGTCTTTCGAAATCTTTTAGTGATCTATAAAGGAATATCAGTCTATTAACATGCCCAACTCGAGGTTTGCGAAACTGACTGAGGGCTGAGAAGGGCTGAGATTCGAATCTGTCAGAACTCATTGTTAAGAAGACTATATCAAGTAGGGCTCATTTTATTTAAACATTTCGTGTCGACAGTCAGGCTGGAGATTCCGGATTTTCCTTTATAAGAAACCTTATTACATGGTAGTTAACCTAAAAGTCTTTCTAGAAGGTAATGTAGTAACTTATGTACATGGATGAAATGTGAGGTTCGCTAATGAGTTATATGTTAAAAAAATTTAAAGAAAAATTAATTGAATATTTCATACTTTTTCCCTGTCAACTTTACAGGCCTCTACACTAGTTAAAAAGCACTGAATAATGATATTGTACTAATTTTTAACTTATGGTTTTATTAAAAATATGTCTCTTCTTTTTATTACTTAATAATGCTATTAATCTTATACAATAGCTTCAAAAATTGTTATTTTTTAAAATTAAAAGCCTTTGTTGATTCAAATGCGGGATTGGGCGTAAGGTTAACAACCTTATCCTGTAAAACAAAAATTCCGTATTAAGAAATCCTAGTCAGTAGAAACCGGAAAAATCTCATCCAGACGACGTTCTGTTAGAATGAGATGAGTCTAATTAGTGGAGGCTGACTGAGACAGCCTTGGCCAGGAATCGACTGTTGAACTTCAGGAGAAGATATATATACATGATATCTTTATTATTAATCTTTCCTCAAATATCTTGCTATCATTATAATGTAACCTATCGAAGGACATAAAAGATTTATGAAGCATTTTATCCAACATAGCAGAAAGCAGTCTTTTATTCTATACGATTTTCGAGCTTTAAATCTCATCTAAGATCTAACGTGATTCTTCAGAGTCATCATCAAACCCATCTACTTTTATTATGATATCGTGAAGCAGATTGAATTTTACAAAATGATGTATATTTTGATAGACAGTCTAAGCCATGTTTAATGTTTCTTTTTCAGATAAACGCTAGGCCATCAAATAGATAAGTAGATAAATAAAGAAAGGCTCTTCTACTTTACAAGTTTGTGATTTTCAGCACGAGCTTTGTAATTCCATTTAAGCTGCAAACGATTTCAAAAATTTCAGTTTCATGAAATAGAGACACATTTTTATCAATACATTATAAACTTTATTTGTAAATATATTTACAATTTTACTATATTCAATTTATTTTGAAACGTGTAATTGTTTTCGATAAAATTTTGGTCAATGGGATATTTTTAAAATAAGTTTGATTATAAAATTTGATGTTGGTTTTTAAAGTTAACTTTTAATAAATAATGAATGTTCTGTTTATGTGTTTCAAATAATTTCTGTATAAAAATAATAAACTAGTCACACATTTCTATAAATTATAATGAAATAACAGATCTATTAAATTGAGGTACAAATCATTTTAGATTTAAAAATATAAAGAAAAATTAATTTAAAAGTACTTGTAACTAAGTGTATACTGTATGTACTAGTAAATAATATTAATTTAAAAGTATTTTTTAAAGTACTAAACTATACTTGAATTTCCGGCATTAGGAAATAGAACTTAAATAATTTTTTTTTTTATTTATTAGTCATTTTAAAAGAAAATTGTATGAAATTAAATACCTTTTAAAATATTATACCCATAATTCAAAGCATCTCTGTAAATCATAGTTTAGCACACGCCTATACATAAAAAAGTATTTATAATACGTGATACTAATTGTGATTTGTAATTAAGTGTCTGAAAATAATTAAAAAGCTTATTTGATTTATTACTCATATTTCAGTTTTCCTCAACCGGAAGTGACGGGAAAGTTTTCCATCCAATGGCTGCACGAGGAAGTGACGAAAGCGTGGGGAAGATGGCTTCCTGTAGACGCACAGCGAACGCTACGAGAGTAAGTGGTCATGAATTTAAATTATTAGGTGGAACTGGAACTGACGAGATTAATAACTAACACGAGATTAATTACTTCGAAGGAAACAGGAACTAATTGTCACTTTGAAAAATTACAATTTTTTTGTTGTTGATATTGAATATTTGTGTATTTTTTATTCTGTAATTCACATAATGGTGGACACTGCATCGAGATTCAAAGAAACCTTATCATCACTTGATAACACCGCAGTTTTTAGTTTATCATTGCTATATGATTGATAAACAGAAACTATTTGATTCGTACGAATGATACGAAACTTTTCATCATGTATTTATACATTTAAAAAGAATCATACATTTTAAAAGGATTCGTGACAATACGGAGTTTTTGCTTAACGTTTTTTTATCGTCCGATATTTTTTTCTCCCTAGCTCGCATGCTCATAGGAAACATTATTACAGATACGCATGAGCATGCGCGCTAAGGAGAAAAAGATATCGGACGATAAAAAACGTTAAGCAAAAACTCTCTAATAACTAATCGAATCAAACTAGAAATACTAGACTTGGTAAAAAAAAAATTTCCGTAGGTTATTATTTTATATTTTATATGGACAAATAATAATCATTAATGTACAATAAGATGTTCAATAAGAATTTTCTTTGATGGGAATCTTTCGATACTAATTGATTATACCAAATCTCTGTTTCCGGAATCTCAGTTTCACAATGTTCAGAAATTGAATATGAGTTTTGAGAAAGGCCAAATGTCTGTGACTATAGTAATGCCTGAGATCAGTAGTGAATTTTTTATGAGCAACAACAATATGAATCCCACATCTAAATTGTTTACGTTCATGTAGAGGGAAAATGTATCTATAGAAGGATAAAATTCTATAATTATGTTTGATCTAAATAATAAAAATTAAAATAATTTGTTGCTAACAATTGCTTTGCCATATTTTATTGAATAAAAATTTAATTAATTGAGATAGCCTAATTAAATTTCGTTATTTAGTTCTTAAATATAATAATTGGTTATTTATCAACGATTGAATTGGTATTAAAATTTACTCATTAAAAATGGTATCTCAAAGTGGATATAATAGTTAAATTTTAACAGATGAAGGAACTTATATTGAAAAAAAGCTCCAATTTTTCTTAACATGAGATCTTTCAATTATTACAACTGAAATATTATCTCCGTTTTGCGATTTATTTTATTGAGTAGGTATGTCAATGTGTTTAGATTCTTTCAAATTTGATATTTATTTCGAAAATAATGAGAAAATCACTCCTTATTTTGGAAATAACTATCAAGTTTGAAGTGCAAGTACTTTTAATCTCTGGTGTTTATACTGAATTTTGGCGTTGTTCCCAATGCGGTATAATTCTATATGTGCATTCATAAATGAATATTCTGAGATCAGTGGTTTAAAATGAAAGAATTTGCATCATTTTCTCATGGTACATTCATATTATTGGATCATTCAAAAAAGTGTAAACATTTTTCTATATAGGAGAAATTTTTGGAATAAAATAAATAAAAGTATGTTGCCAAAAATAACCATAAATAATTGTGTGATGAGTTAAAATAAACAAAATATTTTTCTATGAAGGGTGATATTTACTATTATAAATTTTTACATTTAATAAATTAAATTAAATTAAATTAATTACAGTTATTAACTAAATTAAATTGATTAAGTTTATTTTTAAATAAATATTAATATTATTTTTATATTAATGCTTATTTAATATTAATAATATTTTGTTTATTTTTTAATTTGGTATCTAATTAAATTTTTATGTTCTTATTTTTGCTAAGGTAGCCACATTATTATTTAATTTTAAAATACTTTAACTCATTTCAAGTTTGGTAATTTATAAAATAATAATTATAACATAATGTAAATTAAGAAATATATATAATGGACTTTGCTGGTGATTTCAGTTTCTTAAATTTAATATGTCTAGTTTGTAAAAAATGACTGATGTTTAGATATGTTTTAGATATAAACAAACCAAGAATTTTGTAGATAAGACTCTATTAAACTCTAAAAGAGCTTTATAACAATTAAAAAAAAAAAAAAACGAATGAACGTTTAGAAACCACTTAATTTTAAAGACTTCTAAAAGCTGTCCTGCACTTTAGGCCTTCAGAAAGAGGGCGCGAAACATAACGCATTATTTATGAAGCTTCAATCAATACTCTCGCTTGCTCAAATTAACACTTCTGCGAAAACATATCCAACACAAACAGGACTGAATAATAAAACTTCTGAATTGTGACAGCGCTTCATTAGAGGAAGATCGCGGACAACTGACAGCGAAGTCCATTAAATAATAAAGAGGCTAGAATGATAAATGAGCCTCAGGAATGATAAAAGGCAGATTAAAATTGTATGCTCCGACGCTTTTGATCTCTAAAACCCCCTGACATTGTCTTCTCTTCAAGCAGTGAATAAATAATTTCAGCGTAATTTATTCAGATATGTCCTCGTAGGACCTGTCTTTGTGTCCTTCTCTTCGCTTTGCTTCAAAGTACACCTTTCAGTGTATTGGTTTGGTGTATAAGTTTATAACAAAAATAAAGTGTTTAATTTTTTTGTAGGTTTGTTAAATCTTCAATTACCGGGAAATAATTAATATTTAAAATTATCTGACGTCCAGAATAAGCCAATCTTTGGGTTGGTGCATGGAGCATCTACAAGAGATGAGATGTCACTACTTTTGGGGAAAAGTCTACCATTTTTGTTTCTGTTTCCCTTAAATAGACTTCTGGATAGAATGACAATATAAAAACAGCTTTAAACAAGTATTTTTTTATAGAGTTCGTAATTCTTGAATTACTAGGTAACAGTTAATATTTAGGAATATTTTACTTCCAAAATATGCCAAACTTTGACTTGGTGGCTAGAATATCTACAGCAGTTGAAATATCACTACTTTTGAGGTTTGGTTTGGTTTGTCGCTCTACAGTCATCTTGTGCACACGAAGGATAAACAGATCGGGACCTACAGTTTAAAGTGGATTCTGAACCCCTACAAACATCCATGGCACCACCCGAACTCGAACCCAAAACCCGTGGTACCGAGCGCCAGAGAGCAAGCCACTCGGCCATCAGGCCCCTATTTTTTAGGAAATATATACTTTTTTGGTTACTGTTTAGCTTTGATTGGCTTCAAGATAGAATTTAAACAACAGCTTTAGACTAACTGATTATACAACTTATACAGCTGCTTATAGATGGTTGAATAATTTATTTTGATCACGTGCAACACAAATACTAAGTAATTTTCTTAAAGACATGGTAAGATTTCCTAATTTTTGAATAATAAGTTCCTAAGTTTTTTTCTTTTTGTGAGTGTAATGTATCAGTTTTCAGAGGTGTACACGATATAATACTGAAACTATTAAACATAAAATTTATAGCTCTTTGAGTTGTATTTTGCTAAAAACAGAGAAAATTCTGTTACTTTTTACTTCTGTTACCTAGCTAACAGCTTTTAAAAATGTCCGACTGATTAGATTAAGTTTTAAAATAGTTGTGAAGGACAGTCACACGCAGACGAGACACCAGCAATTTAATCAATTATTTAGAACTGCGTTTTACTTTATATTCAATGCATGCAAATGCATATGTTTTATTCTTAAGTTTTACAGGAAAAGGGACACAGTGTTTTCACATGATGTGTCATTGCAAGCTTTTTTCAGCAAAAAAATAATCATTTGTATTGAGTAAATTCTAGAACAGAAATTAACATGATTATAAAATAAAAAAAAAATATGTTATGGAATAGAATTTTGTGTTTAAATATTAAGGATTCTCAATTTCAATTAAATAAATAAAACTGTTAAAAATATATAAATTCCCTTAAATACGAATTAATTTTTTAGAAAACTTTTGCCATGGAAGAAAAAGGGTTTAAACGAAAATTATTAATGTAAGATGAACACTATTCTGTATTAAACAAAATATTTTTATATAAAAAAAATTTGATTGGAAGATTGATACCCCCTCCCCCACAATACTTTAAATTGCTATCTGCACTAAAAATAAATAAAATTTCTTTACAATGGGTTTGTTATTTTCAGCAGTAGTTAATGTGATTTTGTATACATGTAATGAATTTACAGAGAATTGACAATAATTCAAACAAGTGAATAATTTAATAATTAATTTTTAAAATTACATTTTGAAGAGAAATAATTGTGTACACTTTAGCAGTAGGCTTTGCCGTTGTCGAAATTGTAATGCGATATTTATTCCTGTTTTCAGCCTTTTGTATCAAAAGCGATCACTTTTGATCCCTGAATAATATAGTTTTTAATATGACAATTATTTGATGTCTAAACACTAAAAAAAATTTAAAAAAAAACTAAAAAAGAAAGTATAGTTAAGTTGTAAATTAAGTTAAGTTAAGTTGTAAACGTTAACGCTAAGTAAGTTAAGTTGTTTTAGGTTAAGCTAAATTGGATAACTACACCCATGTCCATAAATTAAGGATAATGTGGTTCAGGCAAAGAAAGAGACAGAAGCAAAACAAATTTGACTTATTTGTAAAGTCTATTTATTAAACAAAAGGTAAAGAGCAAAAAAGATGCTATATGTTTGACATAATTAATAAAATTGCGATTTTTACTCCCTGGAGCAAATTTCAAAAAAGAATCTATTTACAAAAAACAGTATAACATGGTTAGTATGATGGTTAATATGGAATATGTCTCCCGGACGAAGCAATACAGGCCTTACAACGCCTAGGCATGCTGAGTATCAAATTATCAATCTGATCTTGGGGAATATTACACCACTCATCAAGCAATGCCCTCCGAAGTTCCGGTTGACAGGTGGGAGAGGGTTGACAGGCTGCAATTCGTCCGCCAAGCATATCCCACACATGCTCTATTGGATTCAAGTCCAGTGAGTATGCTGGCCAATCCATACGGGTGATATCCTCCAATTGAAGGCATTCGTCTACAATGTTTGCACGGTGAGGCAGGCGTTGTCATCCATAAACAGAAATTTTGCACCCATGGCGCCCCGAAACAAACGTATATGTTGTTCCAGAATGACATCCCGATAGAATGTTACACTCTGAACATGCAGGTCAGTTCTGGAACCAAGAATAATTCCTCCCAAAACGAGCCATCCTGCACCACCGTAACGGTGTCGTTCATTGGTGTTCTCTTGGTGGTAACGGGTACCTGACGCTCTCCACATGAAAGTCCGGCGAGAATCAGACTGCAAACTAAACCTGGACTCGTCGGAAAACATCACACCAGACCACTGTTGCGGTATCCACAATACATGCTCTCTACTCCAGGTTAATCGCAGGCGACAGTGAGTTGCGGTAAGTGGAACACATCTGACAGGCCTACGAGCATATAGACCAATGTGCCCTAAGCGTCTGTACACGGTCTGCCTTGAAACTGCCGTACCAGTAGCTGAAGAGAGCTGACGAGACAGGTCTGATGCTGTGCTCCGTCTGTTTCTTTTGGCAGAAACTGCTAAATACCGATTCTCATTCGGCATTGTAGCACGGGGACGACCTGTGCTGTAACATCTACTCACATTACCATATTCTTGGAAACTTTGCCAAAGCCTGGAGATGACACTCTGGGCGATTCAAGTTCCTCGGATACTTCCAGCTGGGTACGTCCACATTCCAGTCGTCCGATAATTCTACCACGTAAAAAATCATCCAAATGCTTCCTTTGTGCCATAACTATGCGGTTATTGCACTGAAAGGCTTTATAGCGCTTGTGAACAATCTTACTTCTTTGCCACCATTCCTTATATACCCCTCTCTTACACTCTCGTCATTGTGACGTACTATCCGCGCCATCTGGGGTTTCCTGTAATTTGCATATTCTTCTTCAAGATGTGTGTGATAATTCTACAGGTGAAAGTTTTATTTTAGAGTTCAATTTCTGTGTGATTCTGAATTATCCTTAATTTATGGACATGAGTGTAAGTTGTAAAATTTAATTATCCAATTATCTCATAGTAATTTTTTTTATATGTAAATCATTTTTGTTTTGATTAATTAAAAAAATTATATCACATATTTATTAAAAAAAATTGCGCATTATTTTTTAAATAAAATATTTGAGAATTCTTTTATTCAATTTCCTACTATTAGTTCACACTCTCCCTATATATATTTATATCTTCAAATTTTCAATCGTTCATAAAATACTTTTTATTCATCCGCTCAAATTCAAATGCCTTTTTTAAACTTTTAGTGGATGGCACTGGATGTTAATACAGTTTTCTCAAATATTAATTCATTAAATAAATTTAATTAATTAATTTTATTTTTATAGGGGGAGAAAAATTTCTCTTATATGAGATATTTAGCAGGATATAAATTTAGGAATAAATATCGTCAGTGGCGAAGCATGTAGATCGCTGGAAAAAAAATTTCTTATTTCACTCTGTGTTCTAGTCTGAGTCAAGGAGGGAACAAAATGGAAAATGAAACATGTGAAAAAAATTAATGAGAGAGATGGAAAGTGTGTGAGAGAGAGAATTTTTCTAACTTAAAAAAATGAATGAAAATTATTTATTAATGATTTTGTGCAATATAGTGAAAAAAAAAGTAGGAATTGACTTTAAAATTTTTTTTATATTACTTGTTTCAATAAAATTTATAAGGAGATTGCTATTGAATTGCCAATAAGAATATTATTAATTTGCCTATTTTTCTTTTGAATACTTTCAGGGGCATGTATTATGCAGTTCAATTAATCCAAGCTTGAGACTTCTGTCACTGAACATGAACTATTGTAACAGCCAAAACTGGTAAGTGCATTTTATTCTCAACAATGTAACAATATTATTTAGTGAAGTATTTTTCTTTATTTTTCACTTTACAATTTGATTTTTATTCAAAGTTTTGTTTAATATGCTGCCCACGACAAAGAAAATGTTCGAGACATTATTTCTTAAATTCTTTATCGATTATTCTTTCATGCTTGAAAAGAGTAAAAAAAAAAAAATGGCTGCATCGAATGATTGATGTTCGGTGATTAGAATATTAACATCGCAAAGTTCTGAAGAGATGTTTTTATTCTTAGAAATAAAATTAATAAAAAAAATAAACAATAGTTAATTGCATTATTTGGCAAATAGCTTTTCAACTGTTTTGCAATGTGAAAAAAAAAATCGTGTTTTATTCCCTCTTGTTTCGTCCAAAAGTTCCAGCTAATTTTTTATCAAGAAAAAGAACAAACGCATTCATTTAATCTTTATTTATTATGATTTTTCATCTGAGAAAAGATAATCCCAACGCTTTTTTTTAAAAAAACTTATTTCGGTTTTATTTTCCATGCTAAGTATGAAAAACCAAAAGTTCTTTTTTTAATTAGAACAATTTGTAGCTGCATTTGCATTTGATATTTTAGGAAAAAAAAAATATAATATACATTTCTTTAAATATAGAATTTATTAATCATTTATTCCTTTTTATGAAGCAGAGTAGAAAATTAATAGGTTTTAATGCGGCAAATTTTTTTTTTTTTGAGAGAGATGTGCTTTAATGGAATTTTATGTTCATTTAAAGTCGAATAATAATTAAGATGCAAATTCGTTTTTGGAATTGTTTTTATAATTATCCTTGCCAGAAACTGCAGCAATTTTTTTTGTGATGTAGTGTGGCTCTTTAATTAAAAATATAGAAATATTTGTTTATCTTTTTAATGTCTGACTAAATGGAGGATTTGTAAAGCTTTTCTGGTAATGTAATTTCTAACAAAGCTGCAATAAAATAAAAATTACTTAAGTACATTTTTTGTTATCATTTTTAATATTTAATACATATATATTGTTTCATACTAAATATAGATAGATAATGTGAACAAAAAAAGAATCATAAAGTCATCAGAAATTGCCAAATTAATGAATAACTAATATAATAATATGATAATCATGAATCAGATATGAATAACCAGAATGAGTAATCAGATGAATGAATAACCAGATATGAATAACCAGAATGAATAACCACATGAATGAATAACCAGATATGAATAACAATGAATAACAAAATGAATAACCACATGAATGAATTACCAGATATGAATAACCAGTTTAACCAGATGAATTAATAACCAGATTGCCTTAAAACCAGTCAGCCATCAAAATATTACTATTTTATTATTAAAAATAGCTGAAACATTTCTTCTTGGTCTTTTTAGCTTAATTAAAAAATATCCAAATTCTTGTTATGCTTATTTTCTTGTAAGTGAGTTCAGAAACAGTTTTCATATCCATGGTTGAACTTATAGGGACAAAATAAATATTACAAATTGAGTATTTCTCAACATTGTTTTCCTTTAATGTCATAAAACATGTGTAACTAAAGTAATCAATTTAGTTAGCATTAAATGTATTAGATCAGGAGTGGCCAACCCAAATGATCCTGCGAGCCACTTTGGAAATGCATCAATGCTCCGCGACCCGCATATAAAATTATATATCCTCCTATTAAATTTAAACCTATTATAGACATTTTTTGGAGTGAAACATTAAAACATAATGAGTTATTTTTGTGTCTACTATTCTTCTTCTATAAACATAGATAATATAATAATAATGATACTAAGTGCACATTGTAATGAAATATATAACGCTAAAAATGAAATATAAAAAATATAAAAATATAAACGAAATAAAAAAATGAAATGATTAAAAAATGTTTATTTTATTAGTGCGATATGTGTTTCTCCACTCTTTCACTTAGCTTTCGCAAATCGATGCGCGTGCATCATGAGTTCGCGGAATATAATTTAATTATTCTGTGAACTTATAACTGTAAACTCATAAATAAAACAAGCAATATCTGTCCTATATTCACAAGAATATTATTTTTAAAATCAAAGTTAATTTTCAATTTCTACTATTAGTTCACACTCTCCCTATATATCTTGTTCAAATGATTAGTCGTTCATGAAATACTTTTTTATTCAGCCACTGAAGTTCAAATACATTTTTTTAAACTTGTAGTGGAGGACACTGGATGTGAATACAGTTTTTTCAAATATTAATAGATTCATTAAATTTAGTTAATTAATTTTAGTTTTATATGAGAAAAAACTTTTATATTAATTGTAATTATTTAATAAAAAGTAACTAAAATAAATTTTCCTTGTTGGACCTAAGTAGAGATTGACTTAAAATTTTTTTTCTATTACTTGTTTCCATAATTTCAACAGTTAATTTTTTTAAATATATGTAATTTTTAATACATTGGTTTGGCCATTATAAAATAAATATATTTTGCAAAAGTGTAATAAATCTTACAGACCGGGAAAATGTTCAAGGGGGCCCACATGCTGTTCGCTGGTCGCGGGTTGGCCACCCCTGCACTAGATATTACTTATAGATTAAATATATTTTGGTGATGCTACATCCTTGGCATGAAATTTGTTAGGCTAATTGCAACAGACCCTATCAGTCTAAATAGAGGAAGAAGACGCAATTTCAATTTGCCTGAGACATTTGAAAACAGGATGGAGATGATTGGCAAGACATCGATTTGCTGACATCTTTATAATGATGGGCTCAACGTCGATTACATATTTTTAAGTTTTTAAAAATATTTAATCGATCAGCGCCGATTAAATATTTTGTAAGGTAAATCCCTGGTTTAAAATATTTTTGCTCTGTTGCAGCTAGTTCCTTTTAAGTCCAAACAGAGGAAGAAGATGCAATTTCGGTTTTGACCGAAGAATCTGAAAACAAGCGACATTAGTTTGTTTATATCATTAGATGATGCATCTAACATCGATGTGTCGACGTTGTTAATTTTTCATAAACTGATTTGATATCAATTTTTAACCCTCAACCATCATGGTTATATATACTGTATTGGTGTAATCATATATATATATGCATGTATGCAGTATACAGTATACATATATATTATTTACATATTATATTTTTATAGAACATAGTATATATATTATATATATTTACTGAGTAAAAAAAATCCTTTAGGCCTCTTGACGAGGGCTTTGTTTCGTTGATTTAAATTAAAGAAGATCCCGTTGCTACCCAAATATCAGGTTCATCGATGTTCACTCTCCTAATATTTCTGAGTCCGTAGGTCAGTTTTATAAAGCAGTCTATCTTTCATTTAGCCAAATCAATTAGATATCACGGCTTATGGTTACACAATTTTTTTCTGAGAAAACAAATTCGCCAAAGATCAGGCACTTCGTAAACTTATTGTTAAGGCTCGTTCCCACCGAGGCGTGAGGCGTTGAAGCGTGAAGAGTTGGCCAATCACTAGCCTCACCGAGTTTCGCCTGAAATCGGTTTGAAATCCACCGCTTCGAGTCGACCAACTTTCAATTCTCAAATGCTTGCCGCGTCATGTGACTTGGATTGAGCCATCTCACCATTATCTCACGTCTATGTGGAAACGAGCCTTTAAGAGTGGCAAGATCGGTTTGATTCATGTCGGAAGTAACGAATTAAGACTGTGACACGGGCTTTAAACCACTGTTTAATAAAAGTTTTCGATTCTATTCTTTGAGTTATTCAATATTTTTCATCCATTTTATCACTTTAGGTGGATGCTGTTGAATTCTACCGATCACGGGCACAATTTGGAATGGTTTGGTCCATCAGTTGCAGATCAGAACTACACGGAGAAAAGGGTAAATACATTCTTCCATTCAATACACTATTGCGAGAACTTTTTTTTTCATTAAAAACAACAGTAGGAAAAGGATATTTAAAAATAAAAGAAACTAACATTTTGTGAAAGAATGGAAATAATTACAGCGTTGTGAAAAGAAAACAAAAATCTTTTCAATTTTCTTTGTCGCAGTTTAATGCCTTTCTTTTTTGTTGTTCTTTGTTGTTGGCTGGACTTTCTGTACTTTGCAGCTTTTCTTATTAAAGTGCTCAGTAAACAAAACTAATATTTCTTGGTTTCAAAGTTAGATGATGAAGTTTTCTTCACACTATATGATTTTAAGAATTCCCTATTTTTTATAAATCTATTTAATACGAAAGGAAAGCAATACGTAAC